>OU343221.1:334564993-334724152 GCA_910596185.1 Chrysanthemum makinoi
CCCTTTTTTTTTTTTTTTTTTTTTCGGACTTAACTGCAAATAAACGTTATATCTTGATTGGTTAATCAAATTTATAATCAAACCCCAAACTTTTATTAAGGGGCTAATCTTAAATCTAATTTTATAGACTTAAGTGTAAAAACATCAATTCTCATAATTGTTAAAAAATTCATATATTTAACAAAAAAGAACCCATATACTTATTTTTTTATAGACAAATATTACTACTATAATTATTAAATTATTATTATAGTTAGTATAATAAACAACTATGATTTTAATATAACAATTTCAAGTTGTAAAAATCTAACCGTCTCCAACTCGTTACCTAACCAAAGCGTCCTACCAATTTTGCCACTTATACATGAAACTGATTGGAGTTTTTTTTGGGTGATAGGTTACCCCGGTAAATATATTAACACTAAAAAAATTAATTACAAATAGAATGTGCTTGAAGTACAACATTGACCTCAAGCAAAAGCTTGATAAAACCAATATTTATGACATGTCATAAAACATTACAACTGATGGAAGTTTCATATTTATAATTACTATAAAAAAATTAAAAAAATAAAATAAAATAAAATAAAAAAGATAATAGCGTATAAACATATGATTCTTATTTTCAGTCCACCAAGAAAAACCATTTAAGACACTAAGTTGTTCGTTTCTCAATCATTAATAATACATAAGTAAAAAAAGGCTTTTAAAAGCCTTGTTCGCGCACGAATATTATAACTAGTTTGGTAACATGAAAATTTAAAAAGTTGAGAACTCATAGTTTATGTTGTGAGGCTTATAATATGTGAATGTTTATTCACATGAACATAGACATATAATTAACCCAACAACAATATACTTATTTCAACTTGAATGAACCATATGCCCTAATGTATATAAGGTAGTAAGAATTTGTTTCTTTGATCCATATGGGATTGAATACTTAGTTTTTTTTAAAGGTAAATATAGGTAAAATGTTCCACCAAAAACACATCTTACAGTAATACATATTATTTATGTTCTTTTCTTAAAAAAGAAAGACTTATATTACAAGTTAGATGACATGTCATTGTGTGGATATCTTGTTTTTAAAAGTTTTGTGGTTTGCACATTTGCCATATGTTTATGTCTATCATTTTGCTTACAAATCATTTTGCAAGGTGTAAAATACGTGTCTCTTTCTCTTTATCTGTTTTGTCAAGTGTGGGGGTACTATATTGCATTTTTAAAGTTAGGGCAGGGTAAATCATGCTAATATATTTAGATGTAAAAAAAATGTACTACACATTCATATGTTGTAGTTAAAAACTGATTATTGGTATCATGGTGTGGTTTGGTTCTGAGATTTTAAAGTCAACCAAAAATAGAACTAACACAATTTAATTTATTCATCAAAAGTTCAAAACTAGATTCGCGGTTATTGCATAAATTATTTTAGATGTTTCGTTTGTGTCATTAGTTTGCAACATTATATCTTTTGATAATTAAATATTAGCTCTCTGTAATCCTAATCCTTAATTATGTTTCTTAAGTTATCTAATTTGGTATTTTGCATTGCAAACAAGATTCTCAAAAGAACTCGAGACCTTGATAGTTAATGGGTCGGGCTTTAGTAATCATACAGCAAAATTAATGGTACACATAATAGTCCCGCGGCTGGACTATTTTATAAAATAAAATATGTACAAGGCCCAACGTTTCAATCCATATACTTTGACACCATTTATTTAATATAAGCTGTAAACTATAAGTTGTAAGCTGTTAACTGCAAAGTTGTTAACATTAGCTACAAGTTGTATCTTTTTTTCAGTAAAAGTGTTTGGTAAGTTAGCTGTTAAATGTGATTATAAGATGTAAAATGACATATTTATAATTGTAAGCAATGGTTTGGAGGGTTTATCAGTAATTTAAAGTTTTAACAGCTCCAAGATGTTTAAAAAAACTTCATAAATAAGCATTTCATTTATGAGCTATTTGTTTGAAATAAAAGCTTGAAGTTAATGTATACTAACGGAGCTACTTAATTTAAATGAGATTATTTTTGTAACAAAAAGCTAACAGCTCCCCAAAAAGCTCATGCTAAACAAACCCATAGATTATTTTCGCTGACATAAATCATTAGAAAAGAAATACAATGTATTTCTTTTAAATGTCTGGTCTCTATTATCTTACAAAATATACAACATTTTATTAAAAGATAAACATTAGAAATTCATCTCACATGTTTTAAGCAGAATTTTAACCTATAACTATTTTATTAAAGAACGATCACACATAATATGAGATACGCTAAGTTATGACACCATTGCATTTGTATGAAACACAAAGAGCAACAATCATTGATAGTAAAGTAAAATATTCAAAATTAGTCATGATGGTTAGTGTTTCATTGAAATGAGAGATGATGGTTAGTGTTTCATTGAAATGAGATGTTTATAAATTATTTTATTTTTGGTTTTAAGGTGCTTAATTTATTCACTTAAGATATAAGACCTAAAAGTAACCAAACTGTATTATTCTTAGGTTCTATATGTGCTTAAATCTTTAATTAATGTTCCAAGTCATAAAAGGTGGCAAGTGACAACATCTAGCTAGGGTTGTTACGACTCAAAGAAAATCAAACTGTAATTTATTAGGTAAAATATAGTCGATTTAGCAATATGAGAATTTTAGAAAAAGCTCAAATATATCCGATTTAGCAATATGAAAATTTTTAAAAAAGTTATGAAAATTTTAAAAAAAGTTGAGAACTCATGGTCTTGTTGCCAGTGCAACATGCTCTAATTTGTCTATTCAAATAAGTATATATTGCACCAACAACTATATAACTAATTCAACTTAAATGAACCTTATACTCCACGGTGTATAAGCTTACAAGAATTTGCTTCTTTGATCTATGTGGGATTTTGAAAACTTAGTTTTCCAAATAAAATAAAAATAATAATAACTAGTAGGCAAAAAGGTGTACCGAAGACACATATTGGCGTGATGCATACTATCCATGTTCTATTTGTATGAATTATGTTTCTTTTGAGAAATTCTCATACCCGCCAGCCTCATTCTGGCGGGATTGCTGTTGTTATTGTTTCTTTTGAGAAATGTGATGCCAGACTTATCTTGAAGACAAAATGCAAAGATAATTTTGCTAAGAATGCTAGGATAAATTTGATTAGGTTTTCGTATATCTATACTAAATTCGATTGCAAGCATGTTTAGGTTTGTCATAAGTACTCACCGAAAGAGAGTGAGACGTATAAGAGAGAGTTTGTTAACTATAAAGAGTAAGCAAAATATTGAAAGTTGAAAACTGTATTATATTGGTTGGGTAAAGTTCATTTAAAAAAATTGTGGTTAAATATGTAGAACAAGAGCATCGACACTACAATATTGCTACTATATAATTCAACTATAATCATTTGTTGTTATAAATTTTGTGGTTATGCACAAATACTCGTCTAGTTATATTATCCTGAAAGTGGAAAAAGTTGAGACCATAGTTATGTTGTTTAGAGATACATGTAAGTCACTAAAAACAGTTAGACATATATCAAAGTTAGTAACATGAAAATAAGAAAAGTAAGTTAGATACATATCAAAGTTAATAACATGAAATGAAAAAAAGTTAAGAACTCGTAGTTAAGTTGCAGAAACAACAATTTGCCTATGTTTATTCACTTAAACATGGACATATCACTGACCCAACAACAATATACTTATCTTAACATATATGAATCATATATTCTAATGTATATAAGGTAGTAAGAATTTGTTTTTTTATCCATGTGGGATTTTGATTAAGTTTTAGTACACATATATTAAAGACGATTGCAAGCAAGTCTAGGTTTATCACAAATACTAACTAAAAGATAGTGAGACAAACGTATTAAAGTGGAATAGACGAATACTTGCATAAAATGACAGTATATAATAACTAATAATAATACGTGTGAACTTGTGGTTCTGATGTGACTCTTGATGCAACACTTACGAGTTCAATTTGTAGTCATTGAGGGAAAATAGTTTATGAGTAATAAATAATAAATGACAAAAGTTTAAAGATTAAAGAATATATAAAATATTAATATAATCGTGGATGTTGTTACCATTTTTAATAAACAATAGATTATGCAAATTATTTTACTCTTTTTTTAAGAGTTTTTAAGTTTTAAAAATAGTAAATTGCTTTATAAATAGTAAAGATTAGTTAAGTTATAGAGTGAGCTAAAGATTTAAAGTTGAAAAATGTATCATATTGGTTGGGTAAAGTTCATTTAAGAAAATTGTGGTTAAATAAGAACAAGAGCATCGATACTACAATATTCATACTAAAAGCTATTAATTTGCAACAAGAAAAATAGGCATGAATGTAACTTATTTTGTTTTCTTCTACGGTCATATTTCTCAAAGTATACCGAAAATCATATATTGGACTACAAAGGCCGAGCTTAATTAACGTTTTAGTGTGGGTGTGCCAAAATTTGTAAATCCTACATTTACGACACATCTCGGCTTACTTTTGCTTCATCGCGGTTTCTCTCTGAAAGTTCACTACACATCAAGACACCCCTTATATAACCAAAGAATGAGATAATGTGCAAAAGAATGAAAAGGGTACCATCAAACGAATCATGTTCCGCTTTTCATCAGCAATCAAGTATCATAACCAGAGGTGTTTTTTGGGTTCGCCACTTCAAAATATAGTATACCATATATACGATCGAGAACAAGCAAAGCAAATTACATATATTTTTGTACTTATATTTCGGTAACAATTTTATGCTGTTAATCTAAACAATTCGAAACTACAAACTGACTGTAAAACAAATGATTATATATCATACAATACCAAAAGAATGTATATTTACTATCCAAATACAACAATGCTGGCAAAAGTCCTACACATTGGACAATTATTCTTACATATTAACCACCTCTTAATGCATTGCGCATGATACACATGCTGACATCCCAAAGTCCCCGTCTTGTCGTATTCATCCATACAAATCGCACAAATAATATCATCTCGCGTTGTGCTGCCACCATCTTCATGGATTTGCTGTGAAGAAGCTCTCATCAACATGATATTGCTCTCTAAAAATCGGATACATCGACGGAACCTAGTTGGAACGCTTTCATGACGGGATTGGTATTGCACACAAATCGCATCGAGTTTATCAAGAAGACATATGTAGCTCTCAATCACATTATCCATTAAGTTCGATTCAAGTACGAATACTAAACGAATTTGAATGATCGTAAAAAGAAAACAGTGATCGAATGAATATTTAGATGGCCTGTGATATCGTCGTTCTTATTAATATATAGACTTCTTTAAGTCGGTCTATACGCGTTTATGCATATCTATTCTAAAATATGGAATGTTTGTTTAAAATATAATATGTTTGTTTAAAATATGGAATGTTTGTTTAAAATGTGGAATGTTTGTTTAAAATATAATTAATATATGCGGGAAATATTATTGTATCTTGTGATATATCCCCGAGTATCGGCGCGTTGTGGTGGCAGTTAAGTATATGTAATTAAAACTTTCGGAGTAAATTACTTTTTAGTTTTATGTTTCTTGATATAATAATTTTACGGGTGTTGACAATTTTAGCTTTGAATGAAAATGAGCGCTACTAAACCAGCTTATATAAAAATTGTAGATTACCTTCGTGATATTGCGGCAATACGAATGCAGTAGCTGATAGTATTATGGATATGTGAGGTCAAGCTGGTTGACAATGACATATAGTCGTAAGTGAGTAAGAGATAATGTCAATTAACTAAATCAATACGGTATAAAAATTTGCACCTACTAATCACCAAACATTTTATTTTATTTTGGATTTTTTTTCTCCAAATCATTTTAAAATTCGTATCATTTTAAGAAAAAATAGTTCTACAAATATACACCTTTTAAAGTTTGTTTTTGGTTGTACTTGTTGGTATTGTTCAAATCTTGCAATATTGTTATGTAAATGAAGGGTTTGGAAAAATAGGCCATGCGTTCAATCCCAATTCCTATCTAAAAATTGACGGGAATATGTGCTCATTGTTTGGGCTAGGTTTTTTTGAGAAGGGTCAATCACCAACCCAAATAAGTGCGTGATCATGATTTTCTCATTGATTTAAACCTTATGAAGAAAAATTGCAATATTGTTTACGTATGAATAAATTGCAGTATTGTTTACATTGTTTATCATCTACCATTCAGCTTTTGACAATGGCCTCTTTAAAAGTGTTAATATATAAGATCAAATTGAAGATCCGCTTATATGATTTAGGAAAATGATTGAGAGGCTTAAATATTTGACTAATTTTATGTCTAAATATATGTGAAAGTTGTTTATTATTTTGTGAAGAAGTAGGTTCATCTGCTATTACCAATAAGATGTTGACACACATTTAGAAATACTAATTAAACATGTTAATCGATCCTATATTCCTATATGATTTATTCATTTGGGTAACTAATGTCCTAAACTATTAGCATAAGTTATTGCTGACATCATCCTCTTTGTAAATTATTCATAGCAAAAGTTTGAACATAAATGCATTATAAAAAATTTATCTATTACTTAAAATAATAGTTATTGTTGTTTAAGTTTATTATATTTACCCTAAAGCAAAATTGTTATTTAAATTTTAAATACAAACACAATATTTAATTGTCAAAGGGTAAAACCGGTTTTTTTAAATGGATTTTTTTTCTTTTAAATTTTGTTTTTTTTATCTGTGAACAATAATTTTGAGACGGAAAAGGTCAGCTCTTTTTAATCTTAATCCATAATTATGTTTCTTAAGTTATTTGGTACTTTGCAATACAACAAGATTCTCAAAAGAACTCGAGTCCTTCGATAGTTTATGGGTTGGGGTTTAGTATTCATACAGCCAAAATATATGGTATTATTCATAATGGTTCATGGCCGGACTGTATTTCATAAATGGTACATGGCGTAACGTTTTCAATCCATATACTTTGACAACATTCTAAAGTCAACTAATAACTGTTTTTCAATATATACACTTTTCTCTTTAAAGGCAACATTATAAATGTATCTCCCGTGTTATAGTTAAACATGACTTGAACCTATAACTATTTTATTGAAAGAAAGATGTCACAAAATATGAGATACCGCTAAGTTAAAGACCTTTTGATAAATAATACATTGTATTTATTTGGAACATAAAAGAGCAACAACTCCTTGAGAGTAAAGTAAAATATTCAAAATTGGTCATATATATGCTGATTAGTACATGTTTCATTGAGATGAGATGTTTATAAACTATTTTATTTTTATTTTTCATGTGCTTAATTTATCTGCCTACAGTATAAAACTCGAATGTCGAAAGCCATCACATAGGGAAGAGATTGATAAATAAGCTTCGAGGGCACTCCGGCCGGTGCTTGCTTCCTCAAGTTGGGTATCCGTATGCGTTATCCGATAAAATATTTTTGGTTACGATACAAGAAAATAAAATAAGGGTCAATTCTATATTTTTTTCAATAAAAACATCAAAATTCTGTATTTCCTCAAACATGCATCAAAATCATTGCATATTGTGCATTATCCACTTATAAGCTAAGTATATATGACATTATGATGTTTATACTGAGTAAAAATATGAAATTATCTCATAAAATACAATCAAAGTGTCTTTTATTACTTAACTATTTATTAACGTAGTAATATGAAAATAAAGAAGAAAGATGGGAAGTCATAGTTAATAAAATACGAAAAAGTTCAAACTTTAATACTATAATATGAAAATATAAAAAAGTTGTGAACTCATGTTATGCTATAGACACGATACATGCCTTAAGTGGGATGTCTTAGTTTTTCTCACTTAAACATGTATTGAACCCACAACATTACACTTATATCAACATGTGGGAATTGTATACCCCAGTGTATATAAGGTGCCAAGATGTTGTTTCTTTGATCAATGTGGGATTGAAAACTAGTTTTTTCAAGAAAAGCAACTAGCCAAAAAGTTGTACAAAAGACACGTCTTGACGTAATGTATGTAATTCATGTTTTTTTGTATGAATTATATTTCTTGGGAGAAATTCTCATACCCGTTTTGATAGAATTGGTGGTGGTGTTGTTTCTTGCGAGAAATGTGATGCCAAACTTATCCTAAAGTGAAAATGTACATATAATTTTGAAGTGAATATGTACATATAATTTTGTTGAATGTATAGTATAATTTTGATTAAGTTCTATTATATATGTACTAAAGTTGATTGCAACCATGTTTAGGTTTCTCATAAGTACTCAGTGAAAGATAATGAGATATACTAAAGAAATTGGTTAAATATAAAGGGTGAGTCAACTTTTGAAAGTTGAAAATTCTATGGTATTGGTTGCGTAAAGTTCGTCTAAGAAAATTGTGTTTAATATGTAGAACAAGTGCATCGATGCGCGGTTTTGAGGGAAAGAAATTGGCAAATATAAAATTTTATGATTTGCTTGTTTGATGTATGGTATGTTTATGAGGTGCTCGTATAATTTTTTGACTTCAAGTACTAAAAAGCTACAAATCTGCAACAACAAAAAAGTTGACAAGTATGTAACATATTTAGTTTTCTTCTTCTATAGTAATTTCTCTCTAAACATACCCAAAATCAAACATTCAACTACTTACATCCTTGGCTATGTTTGGCGCGGAGCTGTTTGGAGTTTTGGAGCAATGAGCGGTGAGCAATGAGCTTTTTGATTTTTATTGTTTGTTTGGCAAAGGAGCGGTGAGCTTTGCTATTTTTTAGGAATGCTCATTTTTTCAATGCTTCTTGAAGAAGTTGTGAGCGGTGAGCTGTGAGCTGTGGCTACTGCTCACAGCTATTGCCCACAGCTCATTGCTCACAGCTCACAGCTACTGCTCACTGCTACTTTTACCAAATACACCCCTTGTATTACCAAGTTACTTAATTACTAGAGCCACCAAATGTTCTTATAAAATTTTGGAAGGTATTACGGTGTTTTCATAAGTAACACAAGTCGAAAAGATAATCATTTTTGAGTGTTTTGATCAAACATGCCTACAAGTTATATATAATTGGAGTACTTACAGGTAAAGTTTTAGTTGTAAAGTCTAACCAAATATCTTACTGTTGTCATTTTACCCGCCTTAAATAACATTTATTTATCAGTTTTTCGAATATTTTTCTATAGGATCTACGTTATTCTAGCAAGACAAATATTGAGGTATGCTTCTGTAACATACGTAGTAAACAAAGTTATCTCACATGTTTGTTGGTTGGAGTCGGTTTTGAAGTAGATTTGCTCTGCCTTATTTTGAAGACTTGTACCCATAATTATTTTATTGAAGAACCATCAATTACGATATGAGATACCTCTAAGTTAACACAAAAGAGCAACATGTTTCATTGATTACGTGTTTTTATTGAGATATAAAATCCGAAAACATAAACTATTTTATTTTGATTTTATATCATTTAATGTTGTAAATCACTAAATGTGACAATTTGGTACCGATTCAAGAAAATAAAAAATGAAGTCAAAAAAGTTGAGAACTCATACTTATTGGAGGCCCATTTCCAAATCTTTTATTTCTTCCAAATAAAGATTTATATCGAATCTACAACAATATACTTATTTCAACTTATGTGAGCCATGTACCCCGATGTATATAAAGTGCCAAGATGTTGTTTCTTTGATCCATGTGGGATTGAAAACATAATTTTTCTTTTTAAAAAACAACTAGGCAAAAAGT
Organism: Chrysanthemum makinoi; assembly: GCA_910596185.1. Classification (NCBI taxonomy): domain Eukaryota; kingdom Viridiplantae; phylum Streptophyta; class Magnoliopsida; order Asterales; family Asteraceae; genus Chrysanthemum; species Chrysanthemum makinoi. Next base: position 334,574,735 of record OU343221.1, read on the forward strand.
TGTATCAAAAACACATCTTGACGTAATGTATATAATTCATGTTTTTTTATGGGTTATGTTTCGTTTGAGAAATGTGATGCCAAACATATCATGAATATAAAATTATAATTTTATTAAGAAAGTATAATATAATTTTGATTACATTTTGGCTATCTATACTAAATTCTATTGCAAGCATGTTTGGGTTTGTCATAAGTACGTATTGAAAGATAACGAGATGTATTAGAGAATATTGGTTATATATATATATAGAGTGAGCTAAAAGATTGAAAGTTGAGAATTGTATCATTTGTTGGGTAAAGTTCATCTAAGATAATTGTGTTTAATATTTAGAACAAGTGCATCGATGCGGGGTTTTGAGGAAAAGAAATAGGCAAATATAAAATTTTGTGATTTGCTTGTTCGATGTATGGTATGTTTATGAGGTGCTCGTATCGTTTTTTGAATTCAAGTACTAAAAAGCTACAAATCTGCAACATCAAAAAAGTTGACATGTATGTAATATATTTAGTTTTCTTCTTCTATAGTCATTTCTCTCTGAGTATACCCAAAATCAAACATTCAACTACCGACATCCTTGTACTACCAAACTACTTAATTACTAAAGTCACCAGGGGAATGGATCCACTAAGAAGACAAATAAAAATAAGAAGAATGAGAAATGTTTTCAGCCACACATTTCAAATGAAGAAGGAGAATTTCATGGGAGATGCATCTCTTTTTATAGATGCATCTGAAATATGCGGCTGTGGTTATTTCTCATCCTTCTCATTTTACTTTTATTTCTTATTTGATCCTTACTCAAGTCACCAGATGTTCTTATAAAATTTTCGAAGGTATTACGGTGGCTTCATAAGTAAGACAAGTCGAAAAGATAATCATTTTTTAGTGTTTTGATCAAACATACTAGTTGTATAATATGAGATACTTCTTACTTATAAGACTCTTTGATAAATACATTGCATTTATTTGGAACACAAAAGAGCAACAGCCCCTTGAGAGTGTAAATGAACATTTTAAAGTTTTTTAAATAAACATTTTAATTCCACATTTACTAAAATGAACATCTAAACCCGTTTTACAAAAAATGAACATAAATGGCGAGCAAACATAAGGTGAGCAAGCATTTCATCTCCGTGTTCTTTGTCTTGTAGCTGAAAACGGCGAGCAAACATGGGGCGAACAAGCATTTGCTCTCCATGTTCTTTGTCTTGTAGCGAAAAAGCATTTGTCTGCTTTTGAAAACAACAAGCAAAAGGGGAGGGCGAGCAAATCTCAAATTCTCAAAGTGTCAATTTTAGTAAATGCGTTTGAAAATGTTTATTTTTGTAATTAAGTGTGAGAAGTGTTTTTTTTTATAATTGATTTTTCTTTTACAAATAACATAAACTATTTGATTCTTTGGTTTATATATCTATGTGCTTAACTCTATAGAGTTCCAAATCACAATAAGGTGACAACATCTTGGGCGTTATGCACAAAAAAATGAAAAAGAAATATATGAAATATCTACTACCTTATAATCCATTTAGGACATTTTTTTAAATGACAAATCTTAAAATTCAGACTTCAACACTTGCTAATAATAGTAACAATTGTCCTACTTTTGCTAATCTAATACGTACATACATAAAACTAGTTATAATACCCGTGCACGCACGAGGTTTTGGCAAAAAAAATTATTTTGTATTAATACTAAATATTGTGTCTTTAAAGGTAATTGCATATATAATTATATAGTTATAATTTTTATGATCTTTAAGTTTATTTAGGTTTTTTTTATATATTTATTTTATTTTTTTTTTATATTTAATATATATACATTATTAGATTTTTTAATTTTTTAATATTTTTTATTTGTAATATTTAAATTTTTTTTTTTTAAATTTTTTTTATATATGACAAATATTTTATATATTTTTTTGTACTATATTTATTTTGATTCAAGACATATTAATTTTTATATTTAAATTTCAATATTTTTTATACATAATTAATTCTATATTTATTAATTATTTGAATTTTATTTATTTTTTTAACATTTTGGTTTTATTTTTTTTTGTATATGATTTATTATTATAATTTTTGAATATTATTTTGATATTATATTTATTTTTATTTATAATTTATTCTTATTTTATTATTTAAATTGTATATTTTTATATAATTTTATATATATTATTATTTTTTATATTAAAGTTTTAATTTTTATATAGTTTTTTTTACTTTTTTTATTATTTATTTTTTATATATATTTTGTTTACTTTTTTTTTTTAATTTTATTTATTTTTTTATTTTTTATTTTATATTTATTTGTTTTTTTATATTTTTTTTAATTTTTATTATTTTTTATTGTTGTTTTGTTTTTTATTAATTTGTAATATTTTAGAATATTATTTTTATTTTTTTTATAATAGTAATTTATTTTTAATATGTTTATTTTATTCCCATTTCCATTTTTTTTAATTTGTACAATTTTATGTTTATATTGTCATAAGTTTTATTTTGTCATTATTTTATTATTAAATTTTAAAATTTTGTATTTATGTTTATTTTTATTTTATATTTATAAACTTGTAACAGTTAAACAATTTTACCATATCTGATAATTCATATTATTTATTTTTAAAGGAGCATAGACATTTAAATTTTAGGCATTGTATGTTTTATTTTATTGTTTATACATTCTATTTAAGTTATTACATTTTTTTTTGTTTTTATATTGTATTTTTATAGTTTTTATTCTTTGTTTATATATTTTTTTTTGTTTTAATTTTTTTAATTCTTTATTATATTTTATTTATTTTATTTATATATATATTAATTTTATTATTTTTTATCTTTTTTTTAAATTTAATTTATTTTTTAAATTAACATTTTTTTTTTTTTGTTTTTGTTTATTTTATTGATTATTATTATATTTTTTATTATTTATATTTTTATATTTTTTTTTAATTTTTTTTTTTTTTTTATTTATTTTATTTAAGGGTATATATTATTTATTTTTTATTTTTTATTTGTTTTTTTATACTCAATTTTTGTTTTATTTTTTTTATTTTTGTTTTTATTTTTTTTATCATTTTTCAAATTTTTTTTTAATTTTTGATATTTTATGTTTGTTATTTTTCTTTTTTGTATTATTATAATTTTTTTATTATTTTTTTTTTTTGTTTAATATAATTTTTTTTTTTTTTTTTAATTTTTATATTTTTTTTTTTTTTTTTATTATTTTATATGTTTTATTATTTTATTTTTTTTTTTTTTTAAATTTTTTTTAATTTTTTTTTTATGATTTTTTTTATTATTTTATTTTAGAATTTTATGGATTATATTTATAATTTTTATTTTTTTTTTTTTAACTTATTATTTTCTTTTATTTCTTTAATTTTTTTTATATTTATTTTTTTTATATTTTAACATTTTTTTAATTATTTTTTATTTGTTTCTTTATTTTTTTATTATTTTTTTATTAATATATATTATTTTTTTAAATATTATATAATATATATTTATAAGTTTTGTGCATGCACTTTACACATAATCAAATTATTTTACATTTTAGTTAAATATATACATATAAAATTGTCCATGAAAATTGTTATAAGTAAAACTAATACTTATGACGAGTTTTATTATGCATTATTATATTAGAATTTGGTAAAATATTGTAAAAATTTATGTTAGTTTCACTCAAGATTAATTATTACTGACAAAGATTGATATGTTATTTAATTTCACTACTATATTATGTTGTAAATGATGCAAGTTAATAGCACATAATGAGCTGATAAGTTTTAAAGTATACTCCTTAAGTTTTAAAAATGTTTTTGATATCTTATATACATAAATAAGATACATGAGTCATCGTATAAGTACAATCGCGTATATGTATTTTATATTAAAGTAACCCGTGCTCATAATTTGATAATTATATTCCCGCTTTCAATAGCCGTATTTAGAATGAAAACTCGTGTCCACATAGATTAAACTTTTAAAAATAAATAAATTAGTCCTTATTGAACGTATATAGTAAAAAAAATTGATATTTATAATCTTATGAAATTTATAAGTTGTTATTTTAAAACAACATATACATTATATTTTTTAATATATAAAGTATAAAGGGTATAAAGTATAAGGGGGTATTTGTTTATAATCAAAAGTTATTAAAAAATATAGAGGCTTATAATATTACACTTAACTCTATATAATTTTTAAAAATTTAACCACTAAGTTTTATTAATTATTCCTCTTTAAGTTTTTGTTTTCACAATTTTGACAAATATATTTTATGTGTTTTTTAATCAATCAATTTTCCACCAAATTTATTAAAAGTTTGACTAATATTTAATTTTGACTTTATTAACCATCACATCACAGATTTTGCTTACATGCAAATCGAGCTCTTCTATTGGCCTAATTGTTTTTTCAATAAGAATGAATTGACAAAATCACTCCGAAATGATGTAATTCCTTTATTATATAAAAGATTAAAAAAGAGGTTACATAATACATTACATTCTGAAATTTAATGGTATTGTAACATGCCACTAATTTGTAACAGCCCAATGACTTGTAACAGCCCATTAACACACCCATTAACACCATCCATTAACATCATCATGACCTCTACTAAAACATACGAACCTCTCCTAAAACATACTGTATATAAAAGAGATTAAAGTACTAAAAAACACACAAACTCTATAAAATCTTCCTTTGTATTGTCTCTCTAAAACAAAACCTCTCCTTTCCATTTATTAACCACCACTACCAGTTGAACCTACGCTACCAACACGCCAGGAAATTTCGTTAACCGGATCTGCATGGATCTTTCCAGATCTATTAAGACCTGAGATAAAGACCATGACCATCATTCGTTTTGGTATCTTTGTTAGTTATTTATGTTTCTTCGGTTATCCATCGCAACCATTGCCGCCATATCTCGGTGGTTTTGGTGGATTTAAGTTATCTAAGATGAATTTTGTGTTATTTCAGTTGGGTTATTTAGATGGGTTGTTTGTGTGATATTTCAAGGCACATAACAACTGAAATTTGATGGGTGTATTATATTTTTAGTTCTTGAAGCGTTTTCACAATTAAAATAAAGTAAATGATGTTTCTTCAATGAAAGTGACTTATATCATTTTGTTTTAAACATTTTTGTTAACTTCCTTATACGGCACCATTGTTTTGTTTTAAACATTTTGGAGATATGTTAAGGTTTGGTTGGTCATGCGTGCTTTTGTTGGCCGAAACCTGTAGCCAGATCCGTTGCGCGTTGTGTGGTGAACGGATGTACTTTCGTTGGTTTTGTGTTTATGTTGTTTTAGCTTAGAAGTAAATAGCGCTTATGTGATTATTTATTCTTATGATACATTTTTAGGCAACTTTTGTTGATACTCCGTATTATGTAATACTCCGTATATGCGTTTATAAGAACCGAGACTTTGCAAGAGAACCATTGGTGTTTTGCTTTGTGAGGCCGATTGAGACAATACAAGATGGGTACAATTTTTTGACCATGTAGATAGATTATAGAAACACGGGAACTTTGTGACATGTTGTCATTCCTATGCTTTGACTAATTTGATGAATTTTAGAAAAACTTTCTTGGATTGACTAATTTCTTTTTTTTTTTTTTTTTTTTTTTTTTTTTTTTGGTAAAAGGTCAAAAACCCGGTAAATATATTACTCGGGAAAACGTTTAAGTACAAAGGATGTGGGTGAATCCCATATCTCAGCCCGTTACATAGGCGAAAAGCTTACTGTCGAAGTAATTTTTTGTGGGTTGTTGCAGTTATCTTTCAGCCTTAGGAATAAGTCTTCTAGATACCTGCTAAGATGAACGACGCGTTAGTCTCGCCCCGGGTGTTATCCCAGACCCGACTCGGCGTGAGAGTAAGTATGTGTTTTACAGAAATGTAAAAATCATACTGTCTTGATCCTTATTCCAATACGTATGCGTAATATACTACCTGATGCCATTGTCTGGTCCCTGGGTCTGTCGTACTTCATGGGGCCGTTGGCGATATCAGAGCTGACACTGTCCCTGACACTGTCTCTGGGGTCATGTCCGACATCCACGGGGATGAGACAAAGTGTATCCAGGCTAAATGCCAAAAGTACTGTCAGGTCGGCGTGTCCTTCGGACGGATGACCTGTCATCGTACCTTTCGGCTTGGACTGTTGCATTTGAGTATCGGTCCCTTCGGTTAAGAGTATCGGTCCCTTCGGGAAGAGTATGGGCCTTCGGTGTTAGACCGAAGGGTCATATACGTCGTCATGTCCCCCCCAGTATCATGTTACTTGTTTTCTGACAAGTGACTATATAGTTGTCGATTAGCTTCATTCGGAGTGACTTGGGAGTCTGGCTTTATGGGCCTCGTTTTGGCCCTAAGCCGGCCCATGGGGAAAAAACGAGTTAAATTAATATATACCGCTTCCCGTGGGATCGTGCGCAGTGGCAGATGGTACCCGTTGACGGTTCAGATTCGCCCCTCGCCCCCTGTCATGATGGGACGTTTTCGTGTCCATTCTTCGCCTATATAAGGAGCTTTTTCTTCATTTGTAATTTTTACTTTTTACCTTCAACTCTTTCGTCCTCCGCTTGACATAAACCTTCGGCAAGTTCAGGTGAGTTTTATCCCGCTATTCCTTCGTTGATTCCGTTGCATCTTGTCAATATCTCATGGCTTCTGGCTCCGCGGGACCTCTCAGCGATGCTCCCCCTAAGGCTGATATGCATGTGTACTCCTCGCTGCTCTCCGAGGGGGAGCTCGAGCAGATCGTCAGTGAGTACGGCATACCGACCGACCTGCACCCCCGTCTGCCCCCTGCAGAGTTTACCATGAATAACCTCCCTTCTGATGCCATTGGCCTTTACGAACAGTACTTTGCGTTTTTCCGTGTCCGGGTTCCCTTTTCCACTTTTCTCTTGAGGGTGATTCGGCACTTCCAAGTTCACATTTCCCAACTGGTGCCTATCGGACTGAACAGATTGGTCATGTTTGAGGTTTATTGTCGGAGCCTGGAAATTGAGCCCAGCGTGCATTTGTTTCGGGTCTTCTATACTTTAAATAAGCAGGGGCATTGGTTTTCCTTTCAGCGAAGAACCGGGGGGGAGGCCCGTCCCCGCATTTTTAAGGAAACATGCTCTAGTCTGAAGAATTGGAAGGATTGTTTTTTCTTGATTGACCGGAGGGCAGTTCCGGATGCAATGCCTTGGAGACATCCGGACTCCAACGTATCGGACCCTCTTCCTGCTAGTGGTTTTGAGGAGGCCGATGTTAGGAAGTTGTGCGAAGGGGTGGTGGAGCTCCGGCCAGTGCACTCCGGTCTTCTGTATGAGGTTGGGTTGACAAAGACTTGGAAGCATTCTGGGTTCCGTGTGGAGTTCAAGGATATTGACAAGAATGGTAATGCAACCGTCTAAGTTCGTTTTGCTTGCTTTTTTTTTGTATATATATATATATGTATCTTCCTCTCTTCCTTCTTTTTTATGTGGTCTCTCCTCCCTTTTTTTTTGTAGTCATAACTATGTCTCAGTATCTTCGTCTGAGGTCGGAGCAGGGGTCCCGGTTGGGAAAGGGACGTAGGTTGGCTGAAGGAGAGGAAATACTCGCATGTGTGACACAACCTTTGAGAACCGACCAGCCCATTCCTGAGGTGAGCAGGGTTCAGAGAATTGTGGAGAAAGCCGATGCGGGAGTATTAAAAGCCAAGGAGAAAAAGAGGAAGCAGGTGGAGCGAAGGCCGGCTGGGGGCCCTTCGTCATTGTTGAAAAGGAGACGGAAGGAGTCTCCTTCTATCGAGGTGTTATCTAGTCCGGAGGATTCCCAGGACGCTCATTCGGCTTCTCCCGTGAGTACCGTGAGGCCCGAGGACATTGTGGGTGATGTCTTGCAAAGAGACGGAGGTAATCAGGAAGGGGGGTCTCTTCAGGAGGGGGCTCATTCGGCTAAGGAGCCCCTTTGCTGCCGTGTCCAAGGTATTATCTTAGTTATTACATGTTGCTATCGTTATTATTGAGTTGGTCCTGATTTCGTCCTTCGCAGAAACTAGGGCCGGGGGTTCGGGGTTGCATGCGGAGGAAACGACCCAACACCGAGCGGGGACATATAGCGAAAATTATACAAGAGGTATCCATTTCGTTCGTTTTTTTTTTTTTTTTTTTTTTTGATTGTTTGTTTTGTGTTTCCGTAGGTCTCTTTGGACGAAGGGGTTCTGGGGAGCCTTTTATCCCCGGCTGGGGTTTGACGGCTGATACGACCTTGAATGATGCCTCTCTCTGCAGGGACATGATGATGAACCTCGCTCCTCCCTATCTCCGTGCTGAACAGGAGGACCAAACTGATGAGCGGGCTTTGTACAGGGGTTGGTTCGAGTTAGCTCATGGGACCCTTGCCGTTGGCGAGGTTTTTAGAAGGTTTGAGCGGTTGAGTGGCCAGTATGCGGAATTGCATCGAGCTCATTCTGTTTGCTCTGGTATCGAGCCGTTACTTTCCGAGGCCCGAGCTAGTCTTCACTCCCAAGTCGCTATTAACGAGAAATTAGCCGCGGATCACCAAGCTCTTCAGGAGGTTCATCAGGTTTGCGATCAGAAGGAGGAGGATTTGAAGAAGAAGTTGGAGAGCTTGGAAGCTGAGGTGCGCCTGCTAAAGTTAAGGATGGAGTTCAGCAGATGGAAAGGATTAAGTCGTTGGAGGAATCCCTGGAGAAGAAGGTTTCGGAGCTGGAGGAGTCGGAGAGGGATGCCGCGGATTTGAGGAAAAATGTGCAGGAAATTGCCATCAAAGCTGGTCATGAAGAGATAGTACGCTTCAACTATGTGAAGGAGTTGCTCCCTACAGTGGTTCGTAGGTTACAGGGTAGTAAGGAGTATCAACAGAGCTGGGGGGCCGTTTTCAATGCTGCGATCGATTCTGGGTGGTTGGACGGGGTCAGAGAAGAACGGACCGACGAAGAGGTTGAAAGGATCTTGCCGAAAGCACGACTTTGACATGGAAGCTGTGAAGGGTTTTACCAAGGCTTATGACGAGATGTTCACCCGAAGCTATCCCTATATAGAAAAGATCAAGCGCTCTTATCATCTCCCTCTGGCAGACTTGATGATATCTTTCCGAGGGGGCTGGAGCTACTCCGGGGTGCACCTCCGGGGTTCTTAGTGTCGGGCGAGGTCGTCATTAGCAGGCCTGCGTGCCTTAGAATTGATGTATTTGAACAATTTGGTCTGTCGTAATGTAATCTTGGGTATTTTCGTGGTTGTGCACTGTCGAACAATGTTTTTTATTTACTTATCTATGCAGACGGGTCTCATCGCGATATCGGATCCTCATTTTTGGTATGTATAGCTTGTGTTACGCCGTGATTTTTGTTAGCATCTTGACACTTTCAGTCATTAAATTATGCCCGTAAGCAAATGTGCGCGGCCTTCCTAATGACTTAGCATTTTTCGGGGTACTGTTTTCGCCTGGTGGTAAATATACCTGGTGGCTCATCCCTGGCGTCGTCACGCCTCCGGGGTATCTGCGTGCCGTTCGGGCACATATGCCTCGGCTCATCCCTTAATGTCTTAGCATTATTCGGGGGTATGCAGTCGCCTACCGAATGGGTTTGGCCTTCCCTAGTGTGTTGCACTTGCGGGGGTAAATTAATTTTAATGGGGGTTTTGGACACGCGGTCGGAGGTAGCTAATCTCCGCCGGTCCGCCCCTTACGCATGAGATATGGTTGCGGAAAATTTTCCTCCTCCGTCGTAGGTAGGGGAATATATATCATTACTTAGTGAGAACAAAGTAGTTCATGCCCGTAGGCTTACAATGCATTTTTTTTTATTCAAAGAAAACATTTCTTCAGATTCATGGCGTGCCATTTCCGGGGTACTTCCTCTTCGTCCAAAGTTTCCAACTTGTACGAGCCGTTGAGATTTGCCTCTTTGATCCGATAGGGGCCTTCCCACTTGGGTCCTAATTTGCCTTGATCTTCGGCTCTGCTGGCTTCGTTTTTTCGATACACGAATTCCCCCGGTTTGAAAGAAACCAGGCGTGCCTTCCGGTTGTAGTATTTTTCCAGTTTCGTTTTGTATCGGGCTTCCATCACAGCGGCCTCTTCTCTCCGTTCTTGTAGCAAGTCAAGGTTGAGACGGATATCTTCTTCGTTTTGGTCTGCCGTTCGGTGGGAATCTTCCTCCTCCATCCCTTCTTATCCGCCTTACTCTGTACGTTGGCATGCCTATTTCTGCCGGTATGACCGCTTCGCTTCCATAAGTGAGGCTGAAGGGGATCTCCCCGTTACTAGTCTTGATGGAAATCCTGTGTGCCCAAAGGACGTTCGGCAGTTCGTCTACCCATCCGGCTCTTGCGCGCCCCAACCTTGTTTTGATTCCCTCCATCAAGCTCTTGTTGGCCCTTTCTACCAGTCCGTTGGCCTGTGGATGGGCCACGGCTGTATTAACCTGCTTGATGTTGAGCTTTTCGCACCAGCTTTTGAAGGGGTTGTCTACGAATTGCTTAGCATTGTCTGTGACGATGACGGCGGGGAGACCGAAGCGGCACACTATGTTATCCCACACAAACTTCGTGACATCCTTCCCTGTGATCTTTGCCAGCGGCTTGGCTTCTGTCCACTTGGTGAAATAGTCGATTGCGACCAAGAGGAACTTGACCTTTCCGGCCGCCGGTGGTAGAGGTCCTACTATGTCCATACCCCATTGGTAGAAGGGCCAGGGAGCCATGATGGGCGTCAGCTTGGTTTTTGGAAGCTGTGGTATCGGGGAGTGGATCTGGCAGGAGTCACACTTGATTATCTCGTTTCTAGCATCCCGGTGCATTGTAGGCCAGTAGTATCCTTGCCGCATGGCCTTTGCCACCACCGATCGAGGACCGAAATGCATACCACAGGCTCCCATGTGTATCTCTCTTATAACGTAGTTTGCTTGTAGGGGACCCACGCACCTCATCATAGGTACTAAATAGGCTTTCTTGTAGAGTATGCCCTCTTCCATGACATATTGGCTGATTTTCATCCTCAGGTTGCGGGCTTCATTAGGGTCTTCCGGCCAAATTCCTTCCTCGAGACACCGAATGATGGGGGTCATCCAGTTGTCTCCTTCCTCTTCAACAACATTGTTAACTTCTTTGCTTTCTGTCGATTTCCTTAGCACCCACAGTACTTCCTTCGTCAAGTGGTCAAAAGCGACAGTGGCCAGTTTACTAAGAACATCTGCCTTTTGATTCTGACCTCTAGGGATGTTCCGGATGGTGAAGTTCTCAAAACTAGCTATGTACTCCTTTGCCTTCGCTAGGTACTTGATCATACTTTCATGGCTTGCCACATAATCTCCATTTATCTGGTTAGCCACCAACTTAGAGTCCACCCGGACCTCAAGGCTACGAACCTGCATACTCTCCGCCATCCTTAACCCTGCCAGTAGGGCTTCGTATTCGGCTTCGTTATTAGTGCTGTCGAACTCAAGTCGGATGGCATAAGTGAATTCCATTCCCTCTGGATTGATTAGCACGGACCCGCTCCGGGCCTTTGTTATGGATGCTCCGTCCATGTATAAAAAGCCATTCCCCTCCTCCTTCCGGCGTGGGTTGGTTGAAGTACTTCTCATTGTTTTCTCCGATGGGGCTTCGACGGAAGTCTGCTAACACTTGACTTTGATTGCGTCCGGGGTTCGTAGGTTATGTTGTATTCACCCAACTCCACCGAGTACTTAGCTAACTTCCCGGACGCTTCCGGCTTGTTGAGGACCTGCTTTATCGGTTGGTCCGTGATCACCTTTATAGGGTGTGCTTCGAAGTATCTCGGAGCTTCTTGACATGTGTAACAGACATAATGCAGTTTTCAATCGGGGCAGTTCTTCTCGCTTCGTTGAGTGTTCGACTCACATAACGAACTGTTAACTGCCTTCCCTTCCTTTCCGTGAGGAGAACCGCGCTGACTGCTTCTTCCGCGGCTGCTAGGTATACGTACAGTGTTTCTTTTGCCAACGGCGTTGTTAGTGAGGGAAGATCTGTTATCAACTTTTTCATCTCTTGGAATGCCGATTCTGCCTCTTCCGTCCACCGGTACTCCCCTTATTCTCCTGGTGATGCTTTTGAGTGTTTCGAAAAACGGTAAGGATCTTTCGGCGACGAGCCAAGAAACGATTAAGCGCCGCCAATTTGCCGCTGAGGCTCTGCATTTCTTTCAGGGTCCTTGGCGATTGCATGTCCATTATTGCCTTCGTCTTCTTTGGGTTTGCTCGAATTCCTTCTGAAGTTACCATATACCCTAGGAATTTTCCTTCCTCCATTCCAAAAGAGCATTTTTTAGGGTTCAACTTCATGTTGATCTTCCGGAGGTTATCGAATGTCTCCGCTATGTCCGCTAGCATTCCCCGCTCTTCCTTGCTCTTGATGACCATGTCGTCCACATATGCTTCTAGGTTCCTCCCTATCTGTGATTGAAAAGCGGAGTCTATCATCCGTTGATAGGTGGCTCCGGCATTCTTCAGGCCGAATGGCATCTTGGTGTAGCAGTATTTCCTTGCTCAGTGTAGAATGCTGTTTTTTCTTCGTCCTCTCTTGCCATTTGTACCTGGTGATACCCTTTGTAAGCATCCAAGAAGCATTTGTATTTGTACCCCATGACCGACTCGATCTTCCAGTCGATCTCTGGCAAGGGGTAGTAATCTTTGGACAAGGCGGAGTTGATGTTCTTGAAGTCAATGCACATACGCCAGCTTCCATCGCACTTCTTCACCAGAAAAGGGGGATATCCAGGGGGGTATTTTACCGGCCTGACTATGCCGGCCTTGATCCATTCTTCTACCTCCTTTGTGACTGCCTGACTCCGATCCGCAGCCAACATTCGGCGTTTTTGACATACCGGGTCTATTGAAGGGTTGGCATTCAGGGTATGCTCTACGATTCCTCTAGGGACTCCAGTCATATCCGCCGGTTCCCATGCGAATATGTCGATGTTCCTTTGTAAAAGCTCTTTGAGGCGTCGTTTGCCCTCAGCGGACAGTGCACCTCCTATCGTCACAGCTTGTTCGGGGAAGGCAGGGTTGATCGCCACTTCCTCCGTTAAACCCACCTCTCCTGTGCCTGTTTCTTCCTTGTCTTGCTCCGGAACGATGGTCTGTAATTTTTCCAACCTCCTACATTCGAATGATGACGGAACGAGTGACCAACGTGGCAATTCCTCGAGGGGTTGGGAACTTCATCATGGAATGGACCGTAGAAGGTATGGCTCGCAGGATCTTTAATCCGGTCCTTCCTAAGATGACATTATATGGTGACGGTGCTCGAATAACTGTGAACTTCATCCTGACCTTCCTGTACAACCCCTCGTCTCCGAATGATACATCTAATTCGATTTTTCCCAGTGGGCGCGTTACCTGCCCGGCAAACCCCAGTAAATCTGTCTGTGTCTTCTTCATTCGATTCCTTATCTCATGAGGCAGATTGTTGAAGCAGTGCTCGAACATTACCTCCACCGAAGCTCCTTCATCTACGAAGACTCTCCTTACTAAGTATCCTTCCATCGTGGCTTCAACTATGAGAGGATCATCCGATACGTCACCGTCGGGGAGAGGAGGGAACGTTATAGGTACATTCATCCATCTTTCCTCTTGTTCCGATGACTTCCTTTTCCTTCGTTCGGGCCAGGTTCGGATCATGTTGATGACCTTGTCTTTAGCTCCTGCGTCATTCCTTGGGGGTTCTTTCCTTCCCTCTGCATGAGATCCCTGACCAGGTGATTTAGCTTCCCTGACTCCAACGCTATCTCTAACTGTTTTGAGATGATAGCAATCATTTGTGTAGTGCCCCTTTTCTCCATGATAATCACAGTACTTATCTTGATTTTCCTTGCGTGGGGGATCACGCATCGGCTTTGGTGGGGGTAGGCGCAGCTGGTGCTCAGTAGCTAAGATTTCCTTGGTGGTTTTATAAGGGAATCTAGGGTTAGGCGTGGGTTGCCTCGGTTTGGGGTCACCGCGATGGGGCACATAAGGAGCCGACCTGTCACCATAGCGGTGTGAACTTCCACGGTCTCTTCCTGAGTACGCATGCCGTCCTTCATTCCTCTTATCTCCTCCGTAGTGATTCCTGACGACCCTTTCGTCCTTTCGGAAGGGTCCCGTCGAGGCTTTTCTGGTTATATCATAGTGTTCTCCCCGAGGCAATTCGGTGCTGGCGAAAGCTTCTTCCGACCTTACGAAGTCGTCGACCCTAATCATCATCTCCTCCACAGTCTTAGGGATCTTATCGGCGAACCGCTTGGCCAGCTCGGGGCACTTGCACCCGTTCATGAATGAGGAGATCCTCATGATTCCGGAGCCCCTGTATGAATCCTGTCTTAGTGGTCCACCTTTCTTTGAACTCCGGCAGCGTTTCATTAGCCTTTCTCACTATCTTGGCGATCTCTGTAGGGTCCTTGACACAAGCTTTGTGCAGGGAGAAGCGAGCCTCGAACTGATCCTGAAAGCGCCCATTGTCAATGCTTCCGAGGAGCCCATCAAACCATCCCCGGCTTTCCATCCAACGTTTGTTGGAACATGCGGCACCACACGGGCATTGGCCACTCTCCATGTCCGGCGGCTCCAGTAAATCTGTTGAGATGGTCTTGGGGGTCCGTAGACCCATCGTACAGCTTGATGTGGGTGGGCATCTTGTGTTCCGGAGCGGAAAACTCGATGATTCGTCTACTGAATGGAGATTTCGAGACTTCTTTGAAAGGTTTCGCCAGTGTCTTCGTCTTCACTTTGTTCCCGTAACTATTTCCTTCTTCTTATTTCCCGGCTCGTCCTTATCAAGAGTCGTTTCATCTTCGAAGTCCAACCGTAGTGGCTCAACAGTGTCCCTCCGGCTATTATGTTCTTTTATCATTGACTTAAGAGCAGTCACGTAACTTCTAACTGCTCCTTGTCAATGGTGTGGAGCTTCCTCCTGAAGTTTCTGGTGGTGTCGAACCCGTCATCCTACAGCTCTGGTAGATTGAATTTGGGTCCCACGGATGGCGCCAATGTCGAAGTAATTTTTTGTGGGTTGTTGCAGTTATCTTTCAGCCTTAGGAATAAGTCTTCTAGATACCTGCTAAGATGAACGACGCGTTAGTCTCGCCCCGGGTGTTATCCCAGGACCCGACTCCGGCGTGAGAGTAAGTATGTGTTTTACCGAAAGGTGTAGTATAAATGTATGTGTGTAAAAATGATACCTTATTCCCAAATACTGTATGCGTATATATACTACCTGATGTCACTGTCGGTCTGGTCTGTGTACTTCAATTTCATGGGGCCGTTGGCGATATCAGAGCGACAACGTCCTGACAATGTCTCTGGGGTCATGTCCGACATCCACGGGATGAGACAAAGTGTATCGGCTAAATGCCAAAAGTACTGTCAGGTCGGCGTGCGTTTTCGGACGGATGACCTGTCATCGTACCTTTCGGCTTGGACTGTTGCATTTGAGTATCGGTCCCTTCGGTTAAGAGTATCGATCCCTTCGGTTAAGAGTATCGGTCCCTTCGGTTAAGAGCATCGGGTCCTTCGGTGTTAGACCGAAGGGGCATATACGTCGTCACTTACATAACAAGATACTTCCTATTCTCTATATAAGAAAATAAACCACAACTCAAAATATAACATTAGACTCCTATGGAGCTAACATTACTTCCTACCAAGGCCTTTGAGCTTGATACCATACGTGTCATAATAGGCATCCAAATTTCCTGAAAGATCGTAAACCTGATCCGCATAGTTATCATAATCATAGTCATCTTCGTGATCATGACCACCACCAAATAGGTTACTCGACTCATCAAAAGTGTTCACAACCTCCTCATCATCACTATCAGAATCCATAATCTCTCCCACCTTAGTGAATGGGTTAACCCTCTTAGTAAAAGAAGTAGCCGGTAAATCCTTATTATAACCCTGCTAATCAACCTTTTTAATAGGATTACCATTATCATCAAAAAGTGTAGCTTTCCCATCGATAAGAAGCCTTTCAAACTCCCCAATTTTCTCAACAATAAGGGTAGGACCAACCGCGTTAGCTTCCATTGAATCACTCACAAATGGATCTTGTGATACATTACCTGTCTCGAGAGACCCAACATCCTTTGCTTCCATTGTATTACCAGAAACCTCTACATCAGTAGGATTGCCACAGTCATCAGAATCGATCGTATTTAGTGCAGCAAAAGGATTAGATGTAGCAATCTTCGTCCCACTCGTACTAGCCACACCAGTGGCTTTCTTCTTCGCACTATCCACCTTCTTGGGTTCAGGAGGAGGCGCTTTAGGTTGATACCTAAATTTAGGATCCACTTTAGTAAAACCTCCCTTACCTGGAACACTTGGATCACCATTCCTACCCTTATTCTTGTTAGTGACAGTTTGATAACCATCATTAGCAATCTGTTTAGGCTGAGTAGGAAGTGAAACAGATTTAGGACAATCAATCAACGTATGACCAAACAATTTACACGTATCACACCGAGGCGGTTTTTATTCGTATTCCACCCGAATCTTTTCAATAGTAGATCCTGTCCCATCAAGTAATGGTATTTCAACAGTGATGCTCTCCCTAAGGACTTGATCTGCCTTAACTTCAATCAAGCACCTAGCAAAACTACTTCGACCCCATGATTCCAAGCACATTTGACTAGTATAAGAATCTAACATTTTTGGCGTACAAATCAATGTAGCTAGGAGGCTGAGACCATCATCAGAAAACATAGCAAGGGGCACGTCATGGAATTTAACCCATATCGGAATATTAGTCAAATCCTCTTTAAGCATATTAGTATTCAAAGTCCACGTTTTAAGAATAATTGGCACATTCCTAATCATCCACGGTCCGTTTTCAAGCACATCATCAACACCTTTACGAGTGGAAAACTTAAAGAAAAAGAACCCGTTCGCATTCATCATAACCATTTGAATACCATACTTGGCCATGTATTACGAACGTAATAATCAACAACCGGAAAAGCAATACGTTTACCAAGGAAATAACCATAAAGGGTATTCTCAAATTTAGAGTTTACCACCTCAACGACTTACATAGGAATGGAGAGATCCACTCCATTAGACTTTTTACTACACTCCAACATACAAAAATTAGATTTGCGCTTCGTCGAATCAATTGACGTAGCACCATTAACATTAGCAGAATTCGTACCACTTGTAGCACCAACATACGACATAGGTAATCTATTCACCTCAAAAGTTGGCGTAGCATCGGTTAATTTTTCCTTAGGCGAAGAAGCATAACTCGTATGCAAAGGAGAAACATGTACCCTTCCAGCTTTAGGAGCTACACTAATACCATCACCACTAGGCAGATTAGCACCCCTAGTGGTGTCATCGACACCGTAAACAGTAGATGGAAAATTTTGCACATTCAAGATACTTGTAACACCAAGCGGCCCAACATCCCAAAACCCCGAATCATCAATACTCTCAGTCCGGTCACTAGGCGCATGTGAAACCGGCTTCACGACCTCATTGGCATTCATACCCCCTTGAATAGCAGAATCATGCCTACAATCCATTGAGGCATCCATATCAACGTAAGGCACACCCTCCATTCAACACGAAAATAAACCAACCCTAACCAAAATAACACAATCGAAACAAGAAGAAAACAGCCAGTATCAAACCACGTAATCGCTACGTATTAATTAAACCCTAGTTAGAAACTAGGGTTTATAAGCATAATCGGTCATAAATCAACCCATGAATAATAATGAAACCGAGATAAATCAATTAAGTAATAAGGATCACAGTGATTGATTATGTGTTAATTAATATAATATAATATGATTACCATGCACGTAATATATAACCAAGGATATAAAGGACACCAAAAGCAGATATATGTAGAATTAATGTCACCGACCCACTATGCAAAAGTAACCAATTAAAGGGTTACAGATCGATCGTAAGAGAATCCTAGGAAGGTGTAATCGCTAAGGTGTAATCGCTTATAGGGTTATCGCTTTTTTATCTTGGATTGCATTTAAATGTTTTTAAACCACGTGCATAAACCACAAAAAGTGAAACAAGGTTAAATGTTTAGCAAATACTAGTTATAATACCCGTGCACGCACGGAGTTTTTTCTAAAATTTTTAGTTATGTGTTATCTTATCATATCATATAATACTATAATATACAGCATAAACCACTTTGAATATTGAATTTAAGCATATCAAAATTACTTAAATACCATTGTTAAGTTTAAGCATAAAAATATATCAAGCCAAATAATTATAATATACCATTGATAAGTAATTTGTACATTTTCAAAAATATGAATATTTGCCCCGTTTCTTTAAAAACTAATTATTTAAAATTTAATCTGTAAATCAGCCAGTCATTAAATAAACATATTATTCTGATATATTTCTATCGCTAAATGTAAAAATGATCTTTCAACTGATATTTTCTCAATATTTTACGTTTAGTAAATTTTGTATAATACACAAGTTGTCTAGATTTATATTATTCTTAATTGTGTGTAATCACAAATGTTATCTAATAAAGATTGGCTTTAAACGATGACAATATAATTATATTGGTTTAAACTATTTGTTAATTTTTGTTACCTACCTTCTTAGCATTTTAACAATCAAGCAATAAGCCTATGAAAGATGTCCAAAGATATATCACATGTAAACGAACACATCAATTGAATTTAACGATTCTCATCCATTTTATGGGAACTAAAACAAATTTTCTGATGGAACAAAAGCTTTTGAACATATCTATTGAAACCAAAAATACACATTTTTAGTAGAAAATTCCATGGTCATCAATACATCATAAAGAATATTAGAACTAAAAATTTCAATACACCAATTCCAGTCGCAATCGGCTTCATCTTCTAGCATGTTGGGTTATAGCAGCTTTAGATTTCAAAATCGATGATAACAAAGTCAAAATATTGCCAACCTTAATATCATCTTTTGTGTTTGCAATAACGTTAACGAAAACGAAGCAATGGCATGATCATGTTTGAAAGAATTTGATGTTGAAAAATACATAATGAAGATAAGAATATCCACTCTTGCGAAAATGTATTATTGCCAAGGTATGCTGCATTTGTTTCTCCAAGTTCTCCATATTCCATTCGAACATACACAAAAGATGATATTATTGCCTAGGTACTACGAACCTTCTTTTTGAAAAGCACAAACCTCATTATATTGATTTTTGTTAAATGTTCTTCAACATCCTAAAAGGCATATGTAGCCGAAAGTCCCCTTATCACTTTCCATCCTGACCGATGAGGGATTGGAAAGAAAAAAAAATCACATAGTTACATCTTATAATATACCAAATGTAACTCTTTTCCACAAATTCTTCCTTCCTATTCCGAAGGCAAATGTAATTTAAAAAAAAACTTCATCAGTTACAACTATGAAAACATGAAGTACAACTATTTTTTACATAATTGGAAGTTAAAACATACCATCTTGTTACAAAAATTTTGCAATGAGAGCACAAAAATCCTTGTATGTGTTTCCTTCTATGATCATAAGCCCGCCGAAGGTCCAATGCACTCTAAAAAGAAAAAAATAGTAGAATAATAATGTATGATGATACCTTTTCAACGCCTCTTAATTCCAATAACTCATACATAATCCTCGTTGTAAAATTTCCTTTTGATAGCTTTTGCGGAAGCTCGGTCTGCTATCCATTTGACCAACTTGTTGAATTATGCCTATAAATCTATATAAGTCACAATCGCCTATACCTAATCAACGAAGCTAAAAAGTTTGAATATATATAAAAAAAAAAAAAATCACGAAAACTCAATTAAATAGACTTCAAGTGCATATAAATGTGAGCCTAATAGACAACTAAAAATGGTTTAGCATCAAATACGGGTCCTTAATTTTTTTGATAAAGGTGCATGAAGCAAGGATGAAACAGGGTTGCATAAAGTATTTGGTCACATGATACTTTGTTGTTATAAAACGCCTTTTGGTTTGTGGCCATCGCATGACCCATGGTCATCACGAGGCGGCTCAAATTCCTCATCATCCTTGGATTCCCTGCAATTGATCTTTAGCATTTACATGGATAAAAAGTGTTGTTATAAAACCTCAGGTGGGTTGTTTGGCTAAACTTAGGTCTCCTCGAAAAATCCCATTAACATATACTACTTTAAAAAGATTTTGTGGAAGTTCCGTATATACTGTGTATTACTTGATATAATATACTTGTTCGTTATTCAAATAAAAAATTGCAGTAATTAGATACTTCATGTAGCTTATAAGTTACATATTGTTTACTGAAGTTTAGTAAAAGATATTTACCTAATTTAGAAGAAGCCATTAACAACTACTCTTAAAGTAGCTTATTATAGAGTTATTAATGAATGAGTACCCCGCTCCGACGGGATTGGGTATTGTTGTTGTTATGATTATAGAGCTATACATAACTATTACGGAGTACTAATTTTTAATATAAAGGCATAATGGAGTACGTAAGTTATACCTTTAACCTTATGACACAAAGGGCAAGCTTCACATTGATAAAGAAGGATGTCGTCGGGCAATGATGGGTCCTTTTTCGAATTTTTTATAAAGCAGGAAGAAACCAGGCGAGATGGTGATGCATACCGTACACTTGCTGCTATAGAACACCTTTTGACTTGTGGCCAGCACGGCCAGTGGTGGCAACAGGCGGCTCACATTTCTCATTATCATGAGCTTCCCCTACATCTCATATTCATCATCATTGTGAGCTTCCCCTGAAAAGTTTCTTACTTAATCGATCGAAATGCAAATAATGAATGATAAATGCTACCTCACTGTAATGATACAACTACTGTGTTATGTACTATCTCTGATATATGTTGTTTAAATGAGCTAAATAATGATGCTACTCATTCAAAAAAGCTAACACCCTTTTATTTTATGGAGCAATGTGCTTGCATTAAAATCAAAGTGCTAAGTTAAATAAGAAGAAAAGTATTTGATGATGGCTTCAAACCAATCTATACAATATTCCATCTTCACAAACCTTAGCTAACAATAAGCAAAACTTTAGAAAATGTTGGTTACACGACTTATATCTATTGCTTCAATACCAAAATAGAAGTTGAAGTATAACTATCATTTAAGTTGATTGGACTGCTTGTACCTCAAGCTCATCAACTCATAACTTGCTAATCAAATATAGGTGATTAACTAATACAAATAACTTTTATAGCTTAACACTTTTATCTCTAACTTTATTCGAATTTAACATGAAAAGTTTTCAGGGGCATAACATCAAAAACCTTCAAGGCAATTCAAACAAACCTATTATTCGCATATAGTATGAATGACTATAAACCGTGTTAATTCATACTTGTGTTTCAAGCCTGGTTACAAAAATATATCAAACTCAACTAAATTAACCTTGTTTACTTGATCTTGGTATTATTTTCCTTTAGGCATCTTGTTTACTTTCCTGCGTGACTTGTGCCCCTTAAGATATTAACAACCACATGAGGTGAAATCATAATCTTGTTATAGTAAAAAGACAGTTACAAAAGTATATCAAACTCAACTGGCCGGTGGCAGGTGGCAGGTAACAGTGGCAGCAGGCATCGATCAGTGACCGGATACAAAGGGTTCTTCTTATGAATTATATGTTGAATAAAACAAATTGGCCATTAAATTGAGTATATATAAGGTTTAAGTTTTGTTGTGCTCTTTTAAGAATTCTAATACAATATAAACTCGATTTGTATAACGATTTCCGCAGTTTTATCTCAAACTTACACTCAAGTCCAAAAGTATGAAAAAACTTAAAATTTACATAAACTTGTTTCTTCACCTATACAACTGCATATCTTCAACTGGAACTAAACATCCCTTTCACCAGTCAGAGGAATGATTAAAAGATTTAATTACCAAGCTACTTCAGTCAGCAACTTGATACATATTCTAAAGCTAATTGCTAATAAGAAGCAAATGTATAAATTTAATTACCCATTGACCTTAAGCCACGTGACTTTCAATGTGTTTTTTATTTGCATCAAGCTCCTCAATCACCAGCTCAATCTATGACTTTAACCTCAGTTATGTTATTTCTTGATATCAAGTCACTGTACTGATCTTCTATTGTCTCGAACATGTCCATAACTTTCTTGTCCACCCTCCTCTCTATAATTACATTATGATCTTTTTGATAATAATCTATGCAAAATATAGTTGTGGTATGCTACAAAATAAGCCTGCAACAAAAAGAGGAACAATAATTAGATAATTTGTAAGATAACCATACAACAACAACAACAACAACAAACCCAATCCCACCGAGGCAGGGTATGGGGGAGGTAAAATGTAGACAGATCGTACCCCTATCCCAGGATGTACCCGGGAGTAAAGAGACTGCTTCCAACGAGACCTCCGGCAAGTGCAGGTGTGCGGGTGAGAAAAAGAAGAGAGCAAAAGGCGAAAAAAAGCATGCAGGAAAGGTATAAGGTAGCAGGCCAAACAAACAAAGCACGCAAACACGCACAATAAAGCACAAACAAACAGACAAGAAACCTGAAGAAAGAACCAAGCAAAAGGCACAAAAGCAAAGGACAAACAAAAAGTAACCAAGGCACCAACAAGCAGACAAAAGGCAAAAAAAACAGCATGCAAGAAAGGTATAAGGTAGCAGGCAAAACAAACAAAGCGCGCAAACACGCACAATACAACACAAACAAACAAACAAGAAACAAGAAGAAAGAAACCAAGCAAAAGGCACAAAAGCAAAGGACAAACAAAAGGGACCAAGGCACCAACAGCAGACAAACCTAAGGACACACACAGAGCAAAGCAAAGCAACACACGGGGGCAAAAACGAAGGCACAGGCAAGGGGAAACACCTACACAAAGAAAACAACGCACCGGGCCTAAATCTATGGCAGAGCAAAGACGCGGTAACCAAACCCAAAAGCAAGGGCAGGGCAACAAAGAGACACCAAAAAGCCTAGCCTCTAAAGAAGACAAAAGCCACCGAGCTCCTACCCTAAAACAACTACCCGCAGATCCTAATTCTATCTCTCCACGTCTTCCTATCTGAGATCATGTCCTCGGACAAGAGAAGCTCCTTCATGTCGAGCTTAATTCTGTCTTCCCACCTGAGCTTGGGTCTGCCCCTTCTTCTCACGCCATCCACTAGGAGCTCTTCAACTCTTCTAACTGGTGCTGTTTGTGGCCTTCTCCTGACATGCCCGAACCACCTCAACCTTCCTTCTCTCATCTTCGAGATAATATTCTCGACCTCAAGTTTTGCTCTGAAAACTCCATTCGGAATCATGTCCAGCAATGTTTTGCCACAAGTCCATCTTAGCATTCTCAGTTCAGCCACCTCAACCCGGTTTGCAAGTGCCTTGGTGATGGGCCAACACTTAGACCCGTACAGCAAAGCCGGTCTAATCGCCACCTTATAAAATTTTCCCTTAAGCTTAAAGGGGACGTTCCTATCACAAAGTACTCCAGACGCCGCTCTCCATCTCGCCCAACCAGCTCTGATCCGATGAGACACGTCCTCGTCTATCCTCCCTGATTTGTGAATCATCGATCCCAGATATTTAAAGGACTCCTTGGGTGGCAGGGTGTGGTCACCAAAACGAATATCTTCGTGATGGCCTGTCTCGATCCTCCCAAAGTCACATCTCAAGTATTCGACTTCTCTACTCACACGAAGGCCGTTGTTTTCAAGAGCCTCCCTCCATTGCTCAAGTATGATGTTTAACCCTTCCGCCGAATCTGCCACTAACACAATGTCGTCAGCAAAAATCATGCTCCACGGGATGCCCTCTTGGATCCCTAGAGATAACTCATCTAGGATCAAGGCGAAGAGATAAGGGCTAATGGCAGATCCCTGGTGTAGCCCGACCTCCACCGGGAAAAACTCAGAGACCCCCACGTTGAGAACACGGGTCCTAGCCCCTCATACATATCCTTAATATTCGTACAATCTCCTTGGTGTACCCTTATCAATCAGCGTTCTCCAAATCAACTCGCGTGGAACACTATCATACGCCTTTTCAAGGTCAAGGAACGCCATATGCAGGTCCTTCTGTCTCTCTCTGAACTTCTCCATGAGACTTCTAAGAAGGTGAATAGCCTCAATCGTAGACCTTCCTGGCATAAAACCAAATTGGTTCTCAGACACCCTCGTCTCCCTTCTCAACCTCTTCTCAATAACTCTCTCCCAAAGCTTCATGGTGTGGCTAAGAAGCTTGATGCCCCTATAATTGCTACACACCTGCACATCCCCTTTGTTCTTGTAAATGGGGATGACTTCACTGAGTCTCCATTCTTCTGGCATCTTATCACCGGAAAAGATCTTGTTGAAGAGGCAGGTCAGCCAAGCTACCCCCTCAACACCCATACACCTCCAAGCTTCTACTGGGATTTGGTCCGGTCCTACTGCTTTGTTACTTCCCATCTTCTGTAGTGCAACCTTCACTTCCGGTTGGTTAATCCTCGAATAGTAGCACTCTGGTCGTTGGCTGTGGTTCTCTTCATCCCCGCTACCTTCAGGAGTTCCTACGTTGAAAAGAGAGGCGAAATACTCTCCCCATCTTCTCCTAATATCCTCCTCGTTAACAATGGTCCGACCCCCTTCATCTTTGATATATTTAACGTTTCCTAAATCCCTCCTTCTTCTCTCTCGAGCTTTAGCAATCCTAAATATATCGTTAGCCCCCTCTTTCGAGTCCAATTTCTTGTACAAAACTTCGTACGCCTTGTCCTTCGCTAGTGCTACTTTACTGCCTTTTCGCTTCTCTTTTAGCTACTTTAAACCTCTCCTCTGCGGCGAAATGTCATCTTGGTGGCCTTTCGGACACCGAAGCTCCCGAACCTAGATTGTTTCACAGCAACTTTGGATTGCACTTCCTCGGAAAACCACCACGATTCCCTCTTGGGTTGCTGGGACCTCGTTGCCCCTCTAGTCACACCCAGGGAATCCTTTGTTGCGTCCTTAATGATGCTGGCAAGCGAGTTCCACATCCGGTCCGCGTCACTAGCAGACAAGTCTTCGGACCGCGTAGAAAGACCCTCCGATACTTTCGCTCTAAACGTCTCAGCCGTCTCACCGTACAAATTCTTCCAAAGTATCCTCGGTGCCCTGGCCTCCATTCTCCCTGGGTGATGCCTCTCGAAAAGAGCATCCATCACTAACAATTTGTGTTGAGATGTGCATGCCTCTCCGGGAAAACTCTACAATCCCTACATGCTCTGAGATCACTTCTTCGAACCAACAGGTAGTCGATCTGGGTGTTGTGGCCCCCACTCTGGAAGGTGATCAAATAAACATCTCTCTTCTTGAAGAAGGAGTTCACTACCACCAAGTCGTGAGCCGTAGCAAAGTCAAGAATCGTACGACCCTCGTCGTTCCTATCTCCAAAGCCATAACCTCCATGGACCCCCGCGTACCCATCCATCGCCGCTCCAATATGGCCGTTCAAATCACCTCCTAAGATCAGACGCTGGTCTGACGGAAACTCTCTAACAAGATCATCAAGCGAGTCCCAGAAGCTCTCTTTTCCACTTCACTACGGCCCACCTGTGGTGCATAAGCGCAGATTACATTAACGGTCTTCCCTTCAATAACCAAAGTAATCGCCATGATCCTATCGCTCCTCCGTATCACTTGCACCACATTATCCTTGAGGCCCGCCGCCAAAATAACTCCCACTCCGTTACTCGCGATCCTAGAGCCCGAATACCAAAGCTTGTACCCGTTACCCTCCCTCGTGCTAGAGCCCTTCCATTTAGTCTCCTGGAAACACGCAATGTCTACCTTATGTCTCCTCAACGCGTCAACAAGCTCAAAAAACTTACCGGTCAAAGACCCAATATTCCAACTCCCCACCCTGATCCTACGGGGAAACGTAACCCTAGCGCTACCCCTACTCACCCTAGGCCCATCTACCCCGCCTACTCCACTAACCCCGCTGACCCCGCTAACCCCGCCTACGCCATCTACCCCGTCTACCCCGCTAGCCCCGCTAACCCCGCCTACGCCATCTACCCCGCTAACCCCGCCTACTCCACCTACCCCGCCTATATCCCCTACACCGCCAACCCCAACAACTCCTCCCAATCCGGAAAGACATGACCTCAGGTAACCATCGACAACCGTAGTGTCTATCCTATCGCCAACAAACTACCAACTAGGCTACAACCAACCCTAGGAACTAACCGACCCTAAAAAACAAGCACAACACAGATGAACTAACCGACCCTACAACCATAGAATAACATTAATACTTTACTAACAACAACTACATAAATCCTAGCACCAATCTAATATAACATTAATGATGAATAAATCACTTATTGTTACCCAATACAGAAAAATTTATAAGCAACATATACTCATATTAAGAGATTAACAACTAACATTCTTAATCTGTATCCCCGTTGATGATATTTGAACAAAGATCCCCAAACAAACGTGTGGTTTGTAACAACGGTTATGAGATGGGAAAACTGAATCTTATGATCGAAATTTTTTGAAGTTAAAATTTGTGAAAAATAGGAGTCCTAACACGCCAGTTTCAAGGAACGGTTATGAATGGACGCAACTTTCTGATGTTATGAAATAGGAGTCCGCTTTTTTTTTTAACCACAACTATGAAAAAGTACATTTAGACCCATGTGTATTTTCAATTTTTTTTACATATAAGTACAAATTCATTTTTTTAATTTTTTCATAGCAAATTAGGAAATAATTAGGTTTATTTATGTTTTAAAATTCAGGAAAAAAAAATCAATTTAAAAAAAATATTACCAAATAAGGTATGAATTGATTTTTTTGAAATGAAAAATTCTCACTAGAGGTTTTGTTTTATTATATAAATATAAAAGATTGCTATGCCCCAAGACCATTCAACCCTTCAATCTTTTATAAACAAGACAATAACTGTTGATTTATGTGCTTGACATTGTCACAATGGTTTTTTTTAAACAAAAAAACACGCGGACCACAAACACATTGGCAAAACCAAAAGAAAAAAAAGACATGAGTTGACAATAACAACATTTTGTCAAATTTATTAATCGTCGCCGTTTAGAGTGGGTACTCGACTATAAATTAAAATACGACACAACACACAAAAATTGCCGCAACCATATTTTACTGGGAAACTATCAAATAAGTATAAAGTTAAACGTTGATGCTGACCTAGGGGTTATTTGTTTTGGTTTGTTAATGGTTTAGAGTTGGTAACACGTTGGAAACAAAAGTAAGAGCAGCAAAGCTATAGTTCTTTTTTATTTAAGCTGTTTACTTTGATAACTTTTATATGCACATAAATTATTTTAAGGTATTTTAGCAAATTAAAAAAAATTAATTGACACACTTTATTTTTTATTTGTACACTCAAATATATAACATGATGAAGTAGTATATAATAAATGTACAACTGTTTAATGCATAGTTAAAAATGTGCAAATAAAAAATAAAAGTATGTAAATCATTAGCCCAAGAAAAAAATTCATTTGACTGTGATAACAAGTATTTCGTAAACAAACAAAAAGTAAGAATAAGATTAGACACATTGAAAGAGTGGGACCATTAAAGAGAAATAGGTGTTAACCTCTTAATCCATTTCATGATATACGACTTGATTTGATGAAACAATGTGTTGGATTTCACTTTGCACTATTTGTCGTTGAATCTTTGCAGGGTAATCTGCTATAAAAAAGCTGACTCAAAGATTGACACAAGCAAATTTTATCAAAAGCTATCGATCGACACTGTCAGAAAAACAATGCAGCCATGCTATCAGTAAAAAAACGGTTTTCGAAAAGGATTCGCTAACACTAAAATATAATTTGTCAAAAAGAAACTATTTGTCTTGCGATTTTTTTTCTCGAAACTAAACACTACTGCCGCTAGATGCGGGTACTCGGCTGTCTATATTACATTATAAATCTATAATATCATTATTTACAACTTTAAAATACTTTTTATAGAATTTTTTTAATAAATTAATTAAAAAAATTACAATGCATTAAATATAAGAAAAAAAAGTCTATAACTATAACTACATATTAGATTTTTAACTATTTGAATAAATGTTATTTTTAAAACAGTCTAAAACGAAAATTACATGTTTTTATACATATTCTACAAACTAATAAACACACACAAACCTTCATACACGTTATATGTAAACAAGTTGATGGTACGTATGTTTTTAAAAACCGGACCGGATCAAAGGGTTCAACCGGGAACCGGAGTCGCTACCGTTTCGGCTAGCCAATAAAAGCCGTCCAAAAACGAATATGAGAAGACCGTCGAAACCGGTAAAAATAGGTGAACCCGCCCTGACCGGGATCATTTTTTTCTTATTTTTCTCAAATTAATCAGCTCGTCATTGTTATTGTATTTGTGCCTAGACTTTGGGTACCCTCTAGTTGTATTTTATTAGTTCAAATATTATTTATAGTAACATGAAAACGAAAAAAGTTGAGAACTAGTTACGTTGTTTAGTTAATTTTATCTCCCTTTGTCTAGTTAATTTTATATCCTTGTCTATTCACTTAAACATAAACATATAACTAACCAAACAACAATATACTTATCTCGACATGTATGAAGCGTATACCCTTATCTCAACATGTATGAAGCGTATACCCTAATGTATATAAAGTAGCAAGAATTTGTTTCTTAGATCCATGTGAGATTGAATACTTAGTTTTTTAAAAAGTAACTATATTATGCAGACAAGAAGTTCCACCAAAGACACATCTTGCACTAATGCATAGTAATATTATTTATATATTTTCTGTAAGATTTATGTTTTTTTTTTTTAAATCTCATATCTCGCTTAGTTGAGAATGGTGGTGGTGGTGTTGTTTTTTCTTTTGAGAAGTGTGAAGCCAAACTTATTTTGAAGATAAAATGCAAAGAAAATTTTGATAAGCATGTATAACATAATTTTTATTAATATTTTATTGGAGGTCCATAATTCTTTTGAGAAGTGTGAAGCCAAACTTATCCGAAGATAAAAAGTTGAGAACTCATACTTATTGGAGGCCCATTTACAAATCTTTTTTTCTTTCTCAACTAAAGATGTATATCGAACCTACAACAATATACTTATTTCAACACGTGAGAACCATATACCCAAATGTATATAAAGTCCCAAGATGTTGTATCTTTGATCCATGTGGGAATGCAAACCTTATTTATTTATTTATTTATTTTTATTTTTTATTTAGAAAAAACAACTAGGCAAAAGGTTGTATCAAAGACACATCTTGGCGTAATGTATATAATTCATTTTTTTGTATGAATTATGTTTTTTTTGAGAAATACTCATACCCACTTTGGCGAGATTGAGGTTATTGTTGTTTCTTTTGAGAAATGTGACGACGAACTTATTCTGAAGATAAAAATGCAAATATAATTTTGTTAAGATTGTATAGTACAGTATAATTTTGATTAAGTTTTAGTAGATTATGCTAAAGATAATTGTAAGCATGTTTAGGTTTGTCATAAATTCATGCGCGGTTTTGGGGGAAAGAAATAGGTAAATGTAAAAAATTTATGATTTATGGTATGTTTATGAGCTACTCGTACCATTTTTTGGCTTCAACTCTTAAGATAGTCATACCAAAAGCTACAAATCTGCGACATATTTAGTTTTCTTCTTCTACCATCATTTCTCTCTAAAATTACCCAAAATCAAACAGTGAACTACCCACATCCTTGTATTACCAACTTACTTAATTACTAAAGCCACCAAATGTTCTTATAAAATTTTCGAAGGTATTACGATGGCTTCATAAGTAGACAATTCACAAAGATAATCATGTTTTAGTGTTTTGATATGTTATATAATATGAGATATCGCTAAGCTATAAGAACCCTTTGATAAATGCATTGCATTTATTCTCGGAACACAAAAGAGCAACAAGCCCTCGAGAGTAAACTAAAATACTCAAATCAGTATGTGTTTCATTGAGATGAGATGTATATAAAGTGCTATATTTTTCAGTTTCAATGTTCTTAATTTATTCACTTAAGATATAAATCCTGAAATAACATAAACTACTTTATTTATGGTTTTGAGTAAATTGCAAAAATCGTCCTTGTGGTATTGCCAAATTGCACGTTTCGTCCTTGTGGTTCATTAAGTTCAAAAATGGTATGTTAACTACACTGTTACGTGCACTTTTGGTCATTTGACTTAACTGCTGTTAAATAGACTCCGTTAGTAGTTATATTTTAGCCCTTTTGGCTACCCACCTTTGCAGCACCCATCCTTAAACCACAAGGACGATTTTTGCAATTTAAAAAAAAAAAAAAAAAAAAATCCTCTGTTTTTTTTTAAATTGTATTTTTTTCGAAAATGTTTTTGATATAATTTTTTTTTATATAAAAACGTTTTATAAAGAAATTTTTATACAAAAAAGTTTTTTCATATAAAACGTTCTTACATAAAAAGTTTTTATATAAAGCTTTTTTATATATAACTTTTTTCTATATGAAACTTTTTAATATAAAAAATTTATATATAAAAACGTTTTATATAAATTGTTTTATATATTAAAATGTTTTTTATATAAAAATGTTTTATATAAAAATGTAATGTAAAAAAGTTTTTATATAAAAATGTTGTTTTATATGAAACGTTTTTATATAAAAAAATTTATATACAAAAACGTTTTGTAAAAACTTTTTTTTATATAATTTTTTTTTTAATTTTTTTATATAAATTTTTTTTTTGAATTTTTTTATATAAAAAACTTTTTTAATTTTTTTATATAGAAAAGCTTTATATAAAAGCTTTTTATGTAAAAACGTTTCATATAAAAAAAACTTTTTTATATAATTTTTTTTATAAAACGTTTTAATATAAAACATTTTTAGGTAAAAAACATTTTTGAAAAAAAATATTCAAAAAAAATTCGAAAAAAACGGAGGATTTTTTTTTTTTTTTTTTTTTTTTCAAAAATCGTCCTTGTGGTTTAAGGATGGGTGCTGCAAAGGTGGTTAGCCAAAAGAGATAAAGTGTAACTACTAACGGAGTCTATTTAAAGGCAGTTAAGTCAAATGACCAAAAGTGCACGTAACAGTGCAATCAACGTACTATTTTTGCACTTAATGGACCACAAGGACGAAACGTGCAATTTGATCATACCACAAGGACGATTTTTGCAATTTACTCTTATGGTTTTATATATGTATGCTTAACTCTTTAATGTTCCAAATCACAAAAGGTGATAACACCTGGGCTGTTGTGCACAAAAAAGAAAAAGAATAAAGATAGAAATCAAAATTTTATTAGTTCAAATACGGAGTATTAATTTTAATAACATGAAAATGAAAAAAAATGAGAACTTATAATCATGTTGTTTTTCTAGCTATTTGTTTATGTATATTCACTTATACATAAACATATAACTAACCAAAGAGTAATATACCTATTTCAACATGCATGAACCATATACCCTAAAGATTGTTGCCAACGATCTAGCACCTTTTAACTTTAATCTTTTTGGGTTAATATTAATTGGTCACTTTCAATCGTGGGTCGGTGGAATCCATTCTTTTATCTATCCCAAAAAGTATCCCTTTTCGATCGTATTAATTGTTGCCAACTAATTCATCTTTTTGGTTGATCTAATATTCTTTATTACCAATTTTTGGGTATCAATTATTGAATACGTTTTTTGGGTCATCACTGATTGCAATCTATCTTGTTATTACCAATTTTTGATTGGTTACCTCTTATAGTGGATAGCAACGATTCATTATTTATTCATTGTCTTATTTAATAGTTTGAATCGTGGTTGGTGCTTTTGGATTTTAACGATTGTATGGTCGGTGTTTTATCAACACAGATTGGGAATTGTATTATGGCTTTGATTTTTGTCAGTGGGTTTTGAGAGAGATGGATTTGAGTGCTACTGTTGATTTGTCGAAGGTGACTAGGAGGAAACATAAGAAGACATCTCCTCATGTTCAGGTTGATGCTAATTTGCCCGAGGGAGATAGAGTAAGTGTTAAACCAATGGCTGGTAGAATCAACATTATTTCCAACAAGGTTGTTCTTGATGATATTGATAGTGATGGTATACGTGTTGCTCCAAATGCTGGTACGTTTCTGTCGTCCACAAATAATACTACTAATGATCATGTGGTTACTACGGACTCGGTGTCCCCTAGTGGTCCTAATAGTCATGTTAATTCTATCAAAAGTAAACATGATTTTATTGAAGGGGTGTTTGGGCTCTCGTTTAAATCTACATCGGATATTGATTTATTCCTTAGGGAGCTTGAAGAGGGCAAACATCCGATATGGCCTACTTTGGATAGTGAAACTCGTTCACAGGTTTCTGAGGCTATGTGTGGTTTATTTGAGGCTTATACGCTTGACATGAAGGCTAATGCAACTAACTCTGATGTGAGTGGCAAAGATACTACTCTTAATGTTAATGTGGATGCGAATACACAACCTTGTCCAAACTCTACTTATAGTTCTTTGGTTGCTGAGCTTGTTTGTGAAGGAGTTAACGTGTCTATTCCAAGTAGAGTAGTAGAAAAGGTTAGTGCACGTCTTGAATACACTCTATATGGCTACTTTATTGGTTATAGAATGGCGTTTCCAGTGGTTGAATACTATGTTAGAAATAATTGGGCTAATTATGGTTTGAAAAAGATCATGATGAATGCAAAAGGTTTTTCTTTTTTAAATTCGATACTCAGGCTGGTTTAGAAGCACTGTTGGAAGAAGGACCTTGGATGATACGTAAATCACCGATCATTCTCAAGAAATGGTCAATTGATACTAGTTTATGTAAGGAAGAGCTGACTCGTATTCCGATATGGGTTAAATTACATGATGTGCCTATTCAAATTTTTGAAGATGATGGTATCAACTTGATTTCTTCATTTATTGGCAAACCCATTATGCTAGATTCGTACACAAGCTCTATGTGTAAGGATTCTTGGGGTAGAAGTAGTTTTGCTCGGTGCTTAATCGAGGTTGGTTCAGAGGATGAGCTCGTAGAAGCTATTACTATTGGTATCCCCTCTCTTACTGGGGATGGGTTTACTAAAGAATCTATCCGAGTTGAGTATGAGTGGAGGCCTCCTAGGTGCACATCATGTAAGATCTTTGGGCATATCTATGAGCATTGTACTAAAAAGGTGATTACTCCTCTTGTTGCTACTACTTCAAATGTCGTTACTCCTCCTACTATGCAAGATAACAATGGTTTCCAAAAGGCGAGTCATAAGAAGAAGAAGAAAGGTAAAGCCCAGTCTGGTAAAGGGAGTCAGGTGGGTACTTCTATCAAACAGACTTTCAGATATGAGCCAAAGAAGACTACTAGTGAACCACAAAAGGAAGCCACTATTAGGAGTAGTGTGCCTACATCGTCTTCTATGTTGCAATCTAAAGGTTCATTCTTTAAGGAAGGTGAAGTTTCTACGTCAAATGCTTATGCTGCTTTGGCTACTGAAGAAGATGGTGATGATGATTGTGTTGAAAATGTGTTTGATGAATCGGCTAATTTATTTACTACCTCTACTAAAGGTGGAAGTTCATCATTCACGGTAGCTGCTGGTTAGCTTGTTTTTTGATTTGTTTCTTGGTCTAGGTTCATTGATTCTAGAGTTGTTAAGAGCTTTTAGCATGTCATAAGCTCTAGGTTAGTTATCTATCAAGCTGTTTTAGCTTTAGGTTAATGTGGTACTTCAGCCACATTCCATCTGTTCTCAAACGTTTTGGTTTAATCTATTTACCAGGGTGCAGGATTACTCCCCTTTATCCAAAACCATATACCCTAAAGTATATAAGGTAGCATGAATTTATTTCTTTGATCCATGTGGGATTGAAAACTTAATTTTTTTTTTAAAAGGTAACCATAGGCAAAAGTTGCACCAAAGACACATCTTGCCGTAATGCATAATATTTATGTTTGTTATGTGAGATCTATGTTTTGTTTTGAAAAAAAATGTCATATTCCACTTTGGCGAGAATAGTGTAGTTGTTGTTTCTTTTGAAAAGAGTGAAGCCAAACTTATCCTAAAGATAAAATGTAAATATAATTTTGTTAAGAATGTATAGTATTATTTTGATTGAAGTTTTAATATATTGATTATTACAAGCAAGTTTAGGTTTATCATAAGTACTAACTCAAAGATAGTGTGACATATTAAATAGAATTGGTTAAATATAAAGAGACGTATGAAAGTTGAAAATTGTATCATATTTGTTGAGTAAAGTTCATGTAAGAAAATTATGGTGAAATATGTAGAGCAAGAGCATCGGCATGCGGTTTTGGGAAAGAAACAGGCAAATATACAATTTTATGAGCTACTTGTATCACTTTTTGACTTCAAGTAATACAATACCAAAAGTTACAAATCTGCAACAAGAAAATATTGGCATGTATGTAACATATTTAGTTTTCTTCTTCTACCATAATTTCTCTCTAAATATTGGCATCTATCATATCGATATTTAGACTTGATATGAAACACAAAGAGCAACAATTCTCGATACTAAAGTAAAATATTCAAAATTAGTTATGTTGGTTAGTGTTTCATTGAGATGAGATGTTTATAAATTATTTTATTTTTGGTTTTAAGGTGCTTAATTTATTCACTTAAGATATTAAACCTAAAAGTAACCAAACTATATTATTCTTAGGTTTTATATGTGCTTAATTCTTTAATTAATGTTCCAAGTCACAAAAGGTGACAACATCTAGCTAGTGTTGTTACGACACAAGGAAAATCAAAGTGTAATTTATTATATCAAATATAGTCGATTGTAGCAATATGAAAATTAAAAAAAAGTTGAGAACTCATGGTCTTGTTGCCGACATAACAGACGTTCAAGTGTCAAATAACTTGAATATATATTGCACCAACAACAATATAATTATTTCAGCCTATATGAACGTTATACTCAACGGTACATAAGCTAGCAAGAATTTGCTTCTTTGATCTATGTGGGATTAAAAACTTAATTTTCAAAAAAATTAAAATAATAACTAGTTGGCAAAAAGTTGTACCGAAGACACATCTTGGCATGATGCATACTATCCATGTTCTTTTTGTATGATTTAAGTTTTTTTTGAAAAATTCTTGTACCCGCCGGCCTAGCTCTGGCGAGATTGGTGTTGTTATTGTTTTTTATGAGAAATGTGATGCCAAACTTATCTTGAAGATAAAATGCAAATAATTTTGCTAAGAATGCTAGTATAACTATGAAATAGAGAGAGTCGCTCTAATTAATCTTAATCTTTAATTATGTTTCTTAAGTTATTTAATTAGGTATTTCATATTTGGCAGTACAACCAAAATATATGGTATTAATAATGGTTCATGGGCCAGACTGTATTCCACAAATAATGGTACATGGCCCAACGTTTTCAATCCATATACTTTGACAACATTCTATTTCACATAGATTATTTTCACTAAGAAATACATATATTTCTTTTAAAAGTCAACTAACAACTTTTCAATTATACATCTTTCTCTTAAAAAGGCAACATTAGAAATTTGTCTCACATGTTTTTGAGTTAAAAAAAAACAAGACCTTTGATAAATAAATTGCATTTATTTTGAAGAGAAAAGATCAACAACCTCTCCTAAGTAAAGTAAAATATTTAAAATTGGTCATGCTGATTATTACTGTTTTATTGAGTTGTGATGTTTATAAACTGATTTATTTTTGGTTTTAATGTGCTTAATTTATCCACTTACATTATAAAACCCGAAAATAAACTATTTTATTTTTGATTTTATATCCTTCAAAATGGGTATATATGGAATTGATCTTTTAAATAAAATCAAATATGAGAAAGCTCAAATTTTAATACTGTAATATGAAAATATATGAAAAAGTTGAGAACTCACATATATATTTTATGGGAGGTGATTTGCACATTTTTTATTTTGATTGGGGCACTCAATGTGTACAACTATGTTATTCATAAAATAAAGTGTCTCGATCAAAACTTTGAGTGTGCAAATCAATTCCCATACTTTAATACTGTATCAAAAAAAGTTGAAAAGTCATAGTTATATAAGTATGAAAAGGATAGAGATTCTTTCAAATTAGTAAACAAAAGAAAGATCGGATCCCCCAGTGAATCTTACAGTTTTTGTGACAGAGCATAACCGGTAATGTTTATACTAACTTAAGAATCTCAATCCATATGAAAAAACTTCAAACTTTAATACTCTAATATAAAAAAGTTGAGAACTTGTATATATTTTGTCGGCTTAATATAAAGCCTTGGTTTTTTCAAACTAAAGATCTATATCAAACCCACAACAATATACTTATTTCAACATGAGTGAACCATATATCCCAATGCATATAAAGTGCCAAGATGCAACGACTTTGATCCATGTGGGATTGAAAACTTAGTTTAATACTCACATATGAAAATATTAATAACTTGAGACCTTATATATATTTTGTTTTGCCCGATACAAATCTTTAGTTTTTCTCAACTCAACATCTATATCGAACCCACAACAATATACTTATTTCAACATGTGTGAACCATATACCCCGATGTATATAAGTGTCAAAATGTTTTGTCTTTGATCCATATGGACGTGGGATCAAACATTTTTTCAAGAAAAAAAAAAAACAAATACTAGGAAAAAAGTTGTACAAAAGACACATCTTGATGTAATATATATAATTCCTCTTTTTTCTTATGAAATATGTTTCATTATGGAAATTCTAATACCCGCTTTGGCGGGATTGATGTTATTGTTGTTTCTTTCGAGAAATGTGATGTCAAACTTATCATGAATATAAAATTGTAATTTTGTTAAGAACGTATAATATAATTTTGATTACATTTTAGTCTATCGATACTAAATTCGATTACAAGCATGTTTGGGTTTGTCAAAGTACCGAATGAAAGATAGTGAGATGTATTAAATAGAATTGGTTATGTATAAAGAGTTAGCCAAAGATTGAAAGTTGAAAATTCTATCATATTGGTTGCGTAAAGTTCGTCTAAGAAAATTGTGTTTAATATGTAGAACAAGTGTATCGATACTTGGTTTTGGAGGAAAGAAATAGGCAAATATAAAATTTTATGATTTGCTTGTTTGATGTATGGTATGTTTATGAGGTGCTCGTTTTCTTCTATAGTAATTTCACATATTTAGTTTTCTTCTATAGTAATTTCTCTCAAAGCGTACCCAAAATCAAACATTGAACTACCTACATTCTTGTATTACCAACTTACTTAATTCCCAAGGTATTACGATGGCTTCATAAGTAACACAAGTCGAAAAGATAATCATTTTTGAGTGTTTTGATAAAAAATACGTACTAGTTATATAATTTGAGTACTTACAGGTAAAGTTTTAGTTGTAAAGTCTAACCAAATATCTTACTCTTGTGATTTTACCCGCCTTAAATAAGACTTATTTATCATTTTTTCGAATAGTTTTTCTATAGGATCTACGTTATCCTAGTAAGACAAATATTGAGGTATGCTTCTATAACATATATGGTTGACAAAGTTATGAGAGAGAAAGTTGTACATTATATAGGGATTAGAGCCTCTTTTTTAGGCGAGGTTTACCACTAGGGTTTCCTAGATTCTCGCATATAGTGGTTAGTCGCCGGAGTCGGACCCTTGGCGGACAAGGTTCCGTGTCAATCGCGGATGCGGAGGTAAGATATCTTTAACGACTGAACCATAGCCAATTTCATCGTTGGGCTTACTGTAGGCCCAGGGTTTGTAGTTATTTTATGGTTGTTGGGCCTGAGCCCAGCATGTGTATAGTGTGTATTGGGCCTGTTATACATACTATACGTCATCAGTAACTATAGGCAAAAGTTGCACCAAAGACACATCTTGCCGTAATGCATATTATTTATGTTTGTTATGTGAGATCTGTGTTTTCTTTTGAAAAAAAAATGTCATATTCCGCTTTGGCGAGAATTGTGTTGTTATTGCTGTTTCTTTTGAGAAGTGTGAAGCCAAACTTATCCTGAAGATAAAATGTAAAGATAATTTTGTTAAGAATGTATAATATTATTTTGATTGAAGTTTTAATATATTGATTATTACTAGCAAGTTTCGGTTATCATAAGTACTAACTGAAAGATAGTGTGACATATTAAATAGAATTGGTTAAATATAAAGAGACGTATCAAAGATTGAAAGTTGAAAATTGTATCATATTGGTTGGGTAAAGTTCATCTAAGAAAATTGTGGTTAAATATGTAGAGCAAGAGCATAGGTATGCGGTTTTGGGAAAGAAATAGGCAAATATACAATTTTACGATGTGCTTGTTCGATGTATGGTATGTTTATGAGCTACTTGTATCACTTTTTGACTTCAAGTAATACAATACCAAAAATTTGCAACAAGAATTTTTTGGTACGTATGTAACATATTTAGTTTTCTTCTTCTACCGTCATTTCTCTCTAAATATTGGCATCTATCATATCGATATTTAGACTTGATATGAAACACAACGAGCAACAATCCTCGATACTAAAGTAAAATATTCAAAATTAGTCATGCTGGTTAGTGTTTCATTGAGATGAGATGTTTATAAATTATTTTATTTTTGGTTTTAATGTGCTTAATTTATTCACTTAAGATATAAAACCTAAAAGTAATTTTCAAACTATATTATTCTTCGGTTTTATATGTGCTTAATTCTATAATTAATGTTCGAAGTCACAAAAGGTGACAACATCTAGCTAGTGTTGTTACGACCAAAAAAAAAATCAAACTCAGTTCATATATATTCGATTGTAGCAATATGAAAACTAAAAAAAAAAAAAAAAAGTAGTAGAGAACTCATGGTCTTATTTGCTATTGCAACATATATGTTAAGTGTCTTGTCACTTACATATATATTGCAGCAACAACAATATATTTATTTTAATGAACGTTGTACTCCACGGTATATAAGCTAGCAAGAATTTGCTTTTTTGATTTATATGGGAATGAAAACTTAGTTTTCAACAACAATAATAATAATAATAATAATAATAATAATAATAATAATAATAACTAGTAGGCAAAAAAGTGTACCAAAGACACATCTTGGCGTGATGCATAGTATCCATGTTCTTTTTGTATAAGTTTTTTGTGAAACATTCTCGTACCCGCCGATCTCGCTCTGGCGGGATTGGTGTTGTTATTGTTTCTTTTGAGAAATGTGATGCCAAACTTATCTTGAAGATAAAATGCAAATATAATTTTGCTAAGAATGCTTAGAATATCTTTGCTTGGAGATCTTGTTTGGACAACCTTCCTACCCGATTGAACTTATCTCTTAGAGGAGTGGATATTCCTTCAATCCTTTGCCCTTTATGTAACATCTCGGTGGAATTTATTTTTCATCTCCTTTTTTCTTGCTTTTTGGCTCGGCAACTAAGAAGAAAGATGTTAAGTTGGTGGGAGCTAGAGGACATCGCAATTGACTCATATGAAGAATGGTTGTTGTGGTTCAATAATATCAGGTTCTCCAAGGGTGTTAAGGTGATTTTTGAAGGTGTTAATTATGTGATGTGGTGGTTAGTTTGGAGGTTCATGAATCTTCTCCTTTTTGGTGAGTCTCAATCTCGTAGAGATATCCTCTTTGATGATTTAGTTCATTTATCTTTCATTTGGTGTCATAGTCGATGTAAAACTAAATTCAACTGGGTTACTTGGATGAAAAATCCTAGTACCATTAGTTTGTAATTTTTCTAACTTCTTACTAGTCTTTATAAAATTGCCGTTTCAAAAAGGAGAGCGGAGACGCTCTAATTAGTCTTAATCCTTAATTATGCTTCTTAAGTTATTCAATTTGGTATTTGGCAATACAACCAAAATATATGGTATTAATAATGGTTCATGGCCAGACTATTTCACAAATAATGGTACATGGCCTAACGTTTTCAATCCATATACTTTGACAACATTCTATTTCACATAGATTATTTTCACTGACATAAAATCATTTAAAAAGAAATACAGTGCATTTCTTTTAAAAGTAAACAAACTATTTTCCAATATATACATCTTTCTCTTAAAAAGGCAACATTAGAAATTTATCTCACGTGTTTTTGAGTAAAAAAAAAAGAGAAAAAAAGGTTACAAAACCTTTGATAAATACATTGCATTTATTTAGAAGAGAAAAGATCAACAACCTCTCGTGAGTAAAGTAAAATATTCAAAATTGGTCATGCTGATTAGTACGTGTTTTATTGAGTTACGATGTTTATAAACTGATTTATTTTTGGTTTTAATGTGCTTAATATTTTGACCTTTTAAATAAAATCAAACTGTCTTTTATTAGTTCAAACTTTATAACTTTAGTAATATGAAGATATAAAAAAAGTTTAGAAGTCCTAGTTCTAAAAATATGAGAAAGTTCAAATTTTAATACTGTAATATGAAAATATATAAAAGTTGAGAACTCACATATATATTTTATGGGAGGGGATTTGCACATTTCTTATTTTGACTAGGACACTCAATGTATAAGTATACAAAACACACTGTAAATACTGTACAATTATGTTATGCATAAAATAAAGTGTCTCGATTAAAACTTTGAGTGTGCAAATCAGTTCCTATACTTTAATACTGTATCAAAATGAAAATAAAAAAAAAAGTTGAGAAGTCATAGTTATATAAGTATAAAAAGGATAGAGATTCTTTCAAATTAGTAAACAAAAGAAACATCGGATCCCGCAGTGGATCTTATAGTTTTTGTGACAGAGCGCGTAACGGTAATGTTTATACTAACTTAAGAGAATCTCAATCCATATGAAAAACTTCTAACTTTAATACTCTAATATAAAAAAGTTGAGAATTTGTATATATTTTGTCGGCTTAATATGAAGCTTTGGTTTTTCAAACTAAAGATCTATATCAAACCCACAACAATATACTTATTTCAACATGAGTGAACCATATATCCCAATGCATATAAAGTGCCAAGAAGCTACGACTTTGATCCATGTGGGATAGAAAACTTAGTTTAATACTCACATATGAAAATATTAAAAACTTGAGACCTCATATATAGTTTGTTTTGCCCGATACAAATCTTTAGTCTTTTTCAACTAAACATCTATATCGAACCCAGAACAATATACTTATTTCAACATGTGTGAACCATGTACCCCAATGTATATAAAGTGTCAAAATGTCATGTCTTTGATCCATGTGGATGCGGGATTAAACACAGTTTTTCAAAAAGAAAAAAAGAAACTAGGCAAAAAGTTTTACAAAAGACAGATCTTGATGTAATGTATATAATTCCTCTTTTTTCCTATGAAATATGTTTCATTTTGGAAATTCTGATACCTGCTTTGGTGGGATTGATGTTATTGCTATTTCTTTAGAGAAATATGATGTCAACTTATCATGAATATGAAATATAATTTTGTTAAGAATGTATAATATAATTTTGATTACATAAGTATTGTGACTGAATTTAGCAAGCTGAGAAATAAAGATATTGATTTGTTGAGTTTTAAGAATAAAAGGGTTGGTAATGGGTTAGAAACGAATTTTTGGGAGGATGTATGGATGGGTGACAAGAATTTTAAATCTAGATTTCCAAGAGTCCTTGCTTTCGAATCCGACAAGAAGTTTACAGTGGCGATTAAAATGAATCATAATGATGTTGGTTTCTCTTTGCGTTGTTTGCCAAGGGATGGAGTGGAGATGGAACAGTTTAGATCGTTAACTTCGATTCTAGAAGGTGTAATGTTGCGGTCTGAATGATAGATGGTTTTGGTCCCTTGTGGGTTCGGGCGAGTTCTCGGTAGCCTCAGCTAGAAAGTTTATCGATGATCATTTGTTATTACGCTCTCCTCATAAGACGCGTTGGATCAAAGTGGTTCATATAAAAATTAATATCTTGGCGTGGAAAGTTCGGTTTGATTTTTTACCTACTCGGTTGAACTTGTCTCGCAGAGGTATTGAGATTCAGTCTATTATTTTCCCGATATGTAATAAGGAGGTTGAATCCACGAGTCACATATTCTTTGCTTGTTCGTTGGTGAGAGATATTTACTGTAAGATAGCTTCATGGTGGGAGTTAACATATTCGGATTTCTACTGTTATGAAGAATGGTTCGAATGGCTTCTTTCGCTCAGGATGAGTTCGAAACAAAAGACATACTGGAAGGGATCTTTTATGTCACGTGGTGGCTAGTGTGGAATCATCGGAACAAGTCCCTCTTCGATTCAAAGAGTCCTTCAAAGGCAATTATTTTTTATGTCCTAGTTCACGATCGTTTTATTGGTATAGATATAGATGCAAAGCTAGATTTAGTTGGTTAGATGAGATGAAAAATCCGAATCTTATTTATTTGTAACTTTTTATAGCTTCTTGCTAGTTTTAATATCAATCCACCGTTAAAAAAAAAAACATGTTTGGGTTTGTCATTAGTACTGACTGAAAAATAGTGAGATGTACTAGAGAGAATTGGTTAAATATATAGCGTCGGCTAAAGATCGAAAGTTGAGAATTATATAATTGGTTGGATAAAGTTCATCTAATAAAATTGTGTTTTATATGTAGAACAAGTGCATCCATGCGCGGTTTTGAGAGAAGGAAATAGGAAAAATGTAATCTTTTATGATTTGCTTGTTCAATGTATGGTATGTTTATCAGGTGCTCGTATAATATTTTGACTTCAAGTACTAAAAAGCTACAAGAGGTGCGATCCTCTACAAAGCAACAAAATATAAAAAGTCTGCAAAGCCACTTGTTTTGTGACACGTGTCCCCCACTAATTTTATTCCTTTCCATCTCCTTTTTTCTTAATATTTTCAGCTAAGGGTCATTTGGGTCATTTGACTTGTTTTTTAATTCCACCACAATCTTCAAACGCAAATAACTTTTAAACGACATATTTTTATGAAAAACCGATTTCACCATAATTTTTAAAATTTAATCCTCTTTATTTTGATATGCATTTTGATATAAAATCGGAACTTTTTTTTAAAAATTTCAAGTGGGTTATGATTTTCTTGAAATTTTCGGCATATTCGACCCTACTTTTATCTAATTTAAAGGTTGATTTACGCAAAATTTAAAACACGAAAATTGTAGATTTTAGTTCACTCTTTACACAAGTTTTTGAATCACTCAAATCCGATATGAAATAAGTGAGATATCGCACGTTAAAAATGGCGTTTTAGTCATATTTGTTGTACACAATGTGTTTGATAAAATGTCTAGCTTAGATTTTTAGTGTTAAAATTGCGTTAAATGCTCTAAATTTTGTACCACAACGCATCATTAACCATTTTATTAATGTAAGATTCAAAAAGAAATGTTTTTTAGTCGTTAATTTAAAATAAAAATGCACGTTTTGTTCATCAGTTAATCTTGGTTCATCAATCTGATGAACTGATGAATCAAATCAAAACTGATGAA
The DNA here is from genome assembly GCA_910596185.1 of Chrysanthemum makinoi. Classification (NCBI taxonomy): domain Eukaryota; kingdom Viridiplantae; phylum Streptophyta; class Magnoliopsida; order Asterales; family Asteraceae; genus Chrysanthemum; species Chrysanthemum makinoi. The sequence continues at coordinate 334,618,156 of OU343221.1, forward strand.
CCAAACCAAACTGATGAACCAAATCAAACATAGTTCATCAGTTTATTTTGGTTCATCAATCATAGTTTCAGCTTAACATGTTGGTGTTTGTTTTGTTTTGTTCATCAGTTTATTTTGGTTCATCAATCACAGTTTCAGTTTTAGTTTGGTTCATCAGTTTTTGGTTTGGTTCATCAGTTTGGTTTGGTTCATGAATCATAGTTTCAGTTTTGGTTTGGTTCATCAGTTTTGGTTTGGTTCATCATTTTTTGGTTTGGTTCATCAGTTTGGTTTAGTTCATCAATCATAGTTTCAGTTTTGGTTTGGTTCATCAGTTTAGTTAGGTTCATCAGTTTTGGTTTTATGCTTTTTTTTTTAACAGTTTGATTTGGTTCATCAGTTCATCACTTTGGTTCATCAGTTTTAATAGTTAAAAACATTAACTATTAAAAACATCACTTTTTGAATCTTACATTAATAAAATGATTAATGATGCGTTGTGGGACAAAAATTAGTGCATTAAGCTCAACTTTAACACTAAAAATCTAAGCTAGACATTTCATCAAACACCTTGTATGCAACAAATATGAGTAAAACACCATCTTTAGCGTCGCGATATCTTACCCAAATGACATCGAATTTGAGTGATTTAAATTTCTGGGTAAAGAGTGAACAAAAATCTATAACTTTCATGTTTTAAGTTTTTCAAGATTCGACATTTATGATGGTAAAAAATAGGGCCGAAAATGCCAAAAAAATAAAGAAAATCAAGAACTATTTGATATGTAAAAAAAAAAAGTTTGAAATATTTATCAAGATTTATACCAAATTAAAGAGAATCGAATTTTAAAAATTATGGTGAAATCTGTTTTTTGTAAAAGTTTGTCGTTTAAGAGATATTTGCGTTTAAAGTTTGAGGTGGAAAAGGAAAATACGGGTCAAATTACTAATCTACCCCTTTGACCGAAATTAATTAAAAAAAATAAGTTGGTTGACTAGATTTCATCCAACGGTTGAGATTGTTTTTTATACTTTGCAAATTCACTTGACTTTTTAATAGATCCGGTACCAAAGCTACAAATATGCAACAACAAAAAAGTTGACAAGTATGTAACATATTTAGTTTTCTTCTTCTATAGTAATTTCTCTCTAAACATACCCAAAATCAAACATTCAACTATCCACATCCTTGTATTACCAAGTTACTTAATTACTAAAGATACTGGATGTTCTTATAAAATTTTCGAAGGTATTACGATGGCTTTATAAGTAATACAAGTCGTAAAGATAATCATTTTTGAGTGTTTTGATCAAACATACTAAACCAAGACCGACAAAAACCGAAATAAATATACAAAATCGAAACCGAACTGAATAACGTCAGTTCGGTGCAGTTCGGTTCGGTCAGGTTTTAGTCGGTTTATCGGTTCGAGTCGGTTTTGAAGCGGATTTGCTCAGCCTTATTTTGAAGACTTGCACCCATAATTATTTTATTGAAGAACCATCAATTACGATATGAGATACCTCTAAGTTAACACAAAAGAGCAACGTGTTTCATTGATTACGTGTTTTATTGAGATATAAAATCCGAAAACATAAACTATTTCATTTTAATTTTATATCGTTTAATGTTGTAAATCACGAAATGTTACAATTGGTTACGCTTCAAGAAAATAAAAATTTGAAATCAAAAAAGTTGAGAACTCATACTTATTGGAGACCCATTTCCAATTCTTTTATTTTTTTCAAATAAAGATTTATATCAAACCTACAACAACATACTTATTTCAACATAAGTGAGCTATGTACCCCGATGTATATAAAGTGCCAAGATGTTGTTTTTTTGATCCATGTGGGATTGAAAACATAATTTTTCTTTTTAAAAAACAACTAGGCAAAAAGTTGTATCAAAAACACATCTTGACGTAATGTATATAATTCATGTTTTTTTTATGAGTTATGTTTCTTTTGAGAAATGTGATGCCAAAAATATCATAAATATAAAATTATAATTTTGTTAAGAATGTAGAATATAATTTTGATTACATTTAGGTCTATCGATATTAAATTCGATTACATTTTAGAAAAAATGTTTGTTTTTGTTTATTTACAAGATAGTATGCGATCAAACTTAAATAAGAATGTGTAATTTTGCTATGAGCGTGTGGGAAAAAGTATATAATTGGTGGAGGATTGGGGATGTTAATGCTTTTTCCATTGAGGAATTATTCGCCTTTAATGGAAACGTTAACATTCCTAGTCATTCATCTGGATTGTGGCAAGTGGTAATTTGGACATCCGGGTACTTTATTTGGAAAGAAAGAAATGCACGTGTTTTTAAATGGAAAGCTTCAACTAAGGTAAAATGTCAGGTCAATGTCCTCAGCTTATATATGTTCTTGCCGTTTTTTGTTCTTGCCAATATTAGAATCGGTATTTATAAGTAATGTTTTAGCTAAAAGAGGAAGCAAGAAGAGACAAGTGCTTCTATAAACAGGTTAAAACTAGACCTATCAGATATTTCACTCAGTACTTAAACAAGTTACATTTACTTATGATATGTCATTAGTCGTGTAGTTTAACTCTAATATGTAAAAGTAAAAAAGTTAAGTTTCTATATATGATGAGAAATCTATTTTTTTAAGCAAGTCCAGTTTCTAGACCGACATCACTTACTAATCAAGCATGGTATTGTTAGTGGATCAGTAATTTCTCTTAACATTCATTTTCATAACGATCTTCTTTATCTTAAGCTTGGTACTGAGACTGGATTTTTTAACGGGTCAAAACTTAATTTTTATTGTCACAGTTCAGAACTGGATGATGGAAGACTGAAGGCTATTAGAATTGGATATGTACTGATATAACTGATTATTGTTATTTCTAAGTTGTTTTTACATGCATATTTATTAATTAAAAATTTGCCAAATATAAACACACTCTTTTGTTATAGTTTGCCAAACACCCCTTTAAGTAGATGGTTTTCTTTGCTACTTAATTTAATAGGCAAAGTGTGATCACAACTGATTTTTGGAGAAATGCAGCTTCAAATACCGATAATTAGACGATTTGTTTTTGGGGTTATCTCTCTACTTAAGTGACGCTGTATCTCATACGGGTCTGTACTTGTGACAAGACCAATTAATGCAGGTGATCGTACCTAATGCCACCATTTTTATCTGTTGTTTCATGTGCTTTTGGGTGTGTGGCTTTTTTCCATGTGCTTTTGGCTGTTGCTTTGTGTCTACACCCTTTATCTGTTGTTTTATGTATTAGAATTTTGTATGCGATGCCAGTTCTGAGCTGGGCTTCCAAGCTCTAAATAAGGCAGCATCTGGTGGTTCTTTTGGTTAGGAATAATTTGTACTTGGTTAAATTGTTTTCTTGGAAGTGATATATATGTAACACACATGATGGGATTCCTCAAATTTTACTCCAAGAGTAAGCTGTATTTGAATTATATGATGTAGCGATCTGGATAGAAATGTACGATGACAAAAAGATTGCAACTTAAGCTACTCTTAGGTTGATAAAAGGAGTATAAGAAAATGATGGACAATCTAAGCATGTTTTGATCTCATTTATATTTATCGTCAAGCCCATGATTAAAATGATGGACATTAGTAACTAATAATGTCTGCAGACAATGACTTTACTTATCATCGTGTCTATTGTCAAGGTAACTTATATCATCATGATGCGTCTATTAGGTACATCATGCATATGTTTTAAATGTGAATGTCGTTTTTTCATCGATATTCATAAGAGTACAAATGATAGTTTGCGTACAGTTCTCGATCGGATACTTAGTTACTCCATCTTTTGATTTGGTAATCTAAATCATCAATAATGAGGTTGGTGGTAATCTGAATCTTTCAACCTGTTATCTTTTTAGGAATTTTAGCTAAAATGTTTTTTTTTCTTTATATTTCATATGCTAACAATTTGACCTTCTACTGATTAAATATAGATCGATCATAAGCATGGTTCATAATTATCACACTCATTAACATTTTGTGTAGCACACATAATAATTATTTTAAAAGTTGGACGGTTCTCTACCCGTTTTAGCACCGTTGTACCGGAACCGGTACTTGAACCGATACCGGTACCGGCTTAAGATACAGCTCCAGGAATGAGACTTTGAATTTATGTAGGGAAAAAATCCGGTACATCGAAAACGATGCGGGTACGTTACCAGAATGGTACCATGACCATCCCTATAAGATATGATATCAACGCGATAGGTGCATATGAACTTCTTAAGCTCCATATCATATACAGACTGTTATTTTTATACAAGTTTCGTATAATACCAATGACCACCCTGCATTTTATTGTTGTATATAACATGGAATTAACAAAAATTATTAATCACATTAGTATGTGGTTGTTATATTCCTTAGATTTTTAATTAAAGTGTATCTTTTGTATTTTAACAAGTTGAATTTGCCTTAAGATACATTGTAGACATCGCCGGATAAGCTCTATTTGTTGTTTGAACAATTTTATATCAAGTCACTTGAACAACATTCATGCTCTCGAACTTAGAAAAAGTAAAATTAAAGTTGCAGTCTTCTATTAGGTAAGCTTAAGGCCCATCTAAAATTAGACGAAATTACATAACACAATTTATATTACTCTTACACGTTAGTCGACTTTAGAAAATAACAACAGCAGATTTCTTAAAAAAGGTTTGAAAAATGACCCATATAGGACTTCGACTTGACCAGTCCTATCCATCATTAACATGTAGAGGGTGTGTCATATTAATATGTTATACTTTTTTATTTGTTTAAGAGCGAAGTCATAGTCTACTTAATTAGATAAAAGATTACTTTCATTTTTCATAACATGGCCAACTAATTATAAGACTTTGACCAATGATATAGTAGTGTCACTCATAGCCAATATCATTATTGTGTTTCTTCATATAATGGCCTGATATGATATGAAGGAATTTTACCTTTGACTTACAAAATTTGGTTTAACTTAATTTTAAACATGGGATGCCAACTCTGATTAGGGCCTTGTGTTTTCCATGAAGGAAAAGGACATGCAGCTGCATTAATACCTGTTACAAGGTAATAGAACAAGTTCAAGCAACTAAAAAAACAAGAATGTGATGGATACAAGACAAAACCTTTTTTTCTTACAAGTACTATAGAATATTTTCTTTTTGGGTATGATTCTTTAATAAACAAGGGCATTGACTTTTTGAAGCTTTAAACAAGTTGTGACAGTTTTTACCACATAAAATATAGATCATTGGTGATAAGTTTAAACAATGGATATGAGTTTGTACCATAGTATTTTAGTCTTATCCCAATTCGAGTGTAATTATAGTTGCATGCTATAAACGGAACACATTTTAGAAAGATGGTGATAATTCCGAAGTTGAAAATTACTCCTTTTGAAAAATGTTTACTCTTTAAGATCGTAAGGAAATAATATCCCGTGACCATTTCATTTGCTATGACAATAAACAAGAGCCCGAATCAATCACTTACAAAACTTGGTTTATATATCCCACGTCCAGTTTTCACACATGGACAACTAAACATCGTCGTTTCAAAGGTCAAAAGCAAACGAGGTTTGAAGGTTGTCATCTGTGATCAAGATGGTAATATCAAGAAACGTATTACAGACGGTGTCAACAATTAAACGTATTACAGACGGTGTCAACAATTAAACGTATTACAGACGGTGTCAAGAAACGTACTACATACATTTGCTTTTCAAAACCATCAAAATTGGCGGCCACGATGAAGATGCATGGACGCTTATCAAATTAATAATTACAAGCTTAGTAGTTTATAGTATCATTGAATTATTACGTATTATTCTTTTAAAAGAACAATCAACCTGTTTACGTTCATTGTTATTTCTTACTTCGTTATTTTTTCTTACTTTACTCACCCCATTAATTTCTTGATGCATTCATTCTTTTAAAAACCCGTGAATTCCACGAGTGTATATACTCCTTATGTTTTTTAAGCACATAATGTATCTAACAAAGCATAATTAGTAAAAAGCATTGGCAATTCTGATGATATAACAATTTAAGAAGTCGGACAAATTTGTAGAAGACAACGCATAAACGTTTATTATTTAAATTGTTACAAACTCAATTGATTATCGAATAATTCACGTATTATCTCATTGTTTCTTTCATATATTAATGAAACATGTCTAATTTCATTGTTTTCTTATTATCTCATTTCATATTTCTTAAAAAACCCCGTTAATCTACGGATCTTTAAGCTATGTACAATATACATATCACAAGTTTTTTTTTTACCATATTTTAAATTATAATAGATTATGAATCACAAACTAATTTTACTTACATTTTCTATGGAACATTAGGTGTGCACGGAATGGACATTTGCTATCAAATTGATTAGCGCTCACACACGTCATTTGCTATTCAAGACCGTCAAATTTGGAGACAACAACGACATCGATGTTTATTATTTTAATTTTTACAAACTCAATTGATTGTCGAATAATTCATGTATTTTATCATTGTTTCTCTCATATGTTAATGAATATGTTTACGTTTGTTGTTTTCTTATTATCTCATTTTTATATTTCTTTAAAAACTCCGTGAATCCACGGGTCTTTAAGCTATGTACAATATACATATAACATCCTTTATATCATATTTTAAAGTTAATTTATAATTAATCACAACCAACTTTTACTTACACTTTCTATGGATTATTAGGTGTTTACGGAATTGACTTTTTAACAAATGAAGGAGAGGTTTCGATAGATGTGCCGGAAGATATTCTAATAGATGCTGATGATGACCCCATAGCATCTATTATTGACTTTACTTATCCAAACATGTTGGATAACATACATGATCCGACCTACTTCCAAGAAAAGGCGATTTTGGCACCCACAAATGAGTTAGTCGACACTATAAATGAACATTTGTTGGCCAAATTTCCAGGAGAAGAAATGGTCTACTTAAGTTGTGACAACGTGAATAAAAGTGAAAGCGGTACTGTCATAGATCAGTCTATTTTCTCGCCTGAATTTATAAATGGATTGAAGTTCTCAGGTGTTCCAAGCCACAGGCTTGCTTTAAAAGTCGGAGTGCCGATTATGTTGTTAAGAAACATAGACCAATCAAATGGCTTATGTAATGGTACAAGACTTCAAGTACTTAAATTAACAAGAACCTCTATTCAGGCGCAGATCATTAACGGAACCAACTTCGGAAAAAAGGTGATTATTCCAAGGTTGAGGATTACTCCGTCAGATAAGCGTTTGCCTCTTAAGATTGTCAGGAAACAATATCCGATATCAGTATCTTTTGCCATGACAATCAACAAAAGCCAAAGGCAATCGCTTTCTAAAGTTGGTTTGTACTTGCCCGTCTGTGTTCACACATGGACAACATGCGTTGCCGTATCAAGATTAAAAAGCAAGCGGGGTTTGAAGGTTGTCGTTTGTGATCAGGATGGTAATCTCTCCAAAACCACAACAAATGTCGTGTATAAAGAAGTACTTGAAGGTCTTTGAACAAGGTTCATGTTGTATCATGTATGTATCATTGGTGTAATCACGTTATATTATACTATGGTTCGTTATTTTTAATATTACAAGGTTTGTTAGCAACTCAATTGATCATTAAAATCACACATCATTTTATGTTCGAGTCAATCTATTTTAGATTGGCAACGCGATGGTTGTAAATCGATTGTGACTCACACATATTTTAAATTTAACAAATTTACGTTATTACGTTTATTATCATCTCATTTATCTATTTCTTTAAAAAATAACCCGGCGTCAACGGGTCTCTAAGCTAGTTTTCCAATATATACATCTTTCTCTTAAAAAGGCAACATTAGAAATTTATCTCACGTGTTTTTGAGTAAAAAAAAAGAGAAAAAAAGGTTACAAAACCTTTGATAAATACATTGCATTTATTTAGAAGAGAAAAGATCAACAACCTATCGTGAGTATATTCAAAATTGGTCATGCTGATTAGTACGTGTTTTATTGAATTGCGATGTTTATAAACTGATTTATTTTTGGTTTTAATGTGCTTAATATTTTGACCTTTTAAATAAAATCAAACTGTCTTTTATTAGTTCAAACTTTATAACTTTAGTAATATGAAGATATAAAAAAAGTTTAGAAGTCCTAGTTCTAAAAATATGAGAAAGTTCAAATTTTAATACTGTAATATGAAAATATAAAAAAGTTGAGAACTCACATATATATTTTATGGGAGGGGATTTGCACATTTCTTATTTTGACTAGGACACTCAATGTATAAGTATACAAAACACACTGTAAATACTGTGCAATTATGTTATGCATAAAATAAAGTGTCTCGATTAAAACTTTGAGTGTGCAAATCAGTTCCTATAGTTTAATACTGTATCAAAATGAAAATAAAAAAAAAGTTGAGAAGTCATAGTTATATAAGTATAAAAAGGATAGAGATTCTTTCAAATTAGTAAACAAAAGAAACATCGGATCCCGCAGTGGATCTTATAGTTTTTGTGACAGAGCGTAACCGGTAATGTTTATACTAACTTAAGAGAATCTCAATCCATATGAAAAACTTCTAACTTTAATACTCTAATATAAAAAAGTTGAGAATTTGTATATATTTTGTCGGCTTAATATGAAGCTTTGGTTTTTCAAACTAAAGATCTATATCAAACCCACAACAATATACTTATTTCAACATGAGTGAACCATATATCCCAATGCATATAAAGTGCCAAGAAGCTACGACTTTGATCCATGTGGGATAGAAAACTTAGTTTAATACTCACATATGAAAATATTAAAAACTTGAGACCTCATATATAGTTTGTTTTGCCCAATACAAATCTTTAGTCTTTTTCAACTAAACATCTATATCGAACCCAGAACAATATACTTATTTCAACATGTGTGAACCATGTACCCCAATGTATATAAAGTGTCAAAATGTCATGTCTTTGATCCATGTGGATGCGGGATTAAACACAGTTTTTCAAAAAGAAAAAAAGAAACTAGGCAAAAAGTTGTACAAAAGACAGATCTTGATGTAATGTATATAATTCCTCTTTTTTCCTATGAAATATGTTTCATTTTGGAAATTCTGATACCTGCTTTGGTGGGATTGATGTTATTGCTATTTCTTTAGAGAAATATGATGTCAACTTATCATGAATATGAAATATAATTTTGTTAAGAATGTGTAATATAATTTTGATTACATAAGTATTGTGACTGAATTTAGCAAGCTGAGAAATAAAGATATTGATTTGTTGAGTTTTATGAATAAAAGGGTTGGTAATGGGTTAGAAACGAATTTTTGGGAGGATGTATGGATGGGTGACAAGAATTTTAAATCTAGATTTCAAAGAGTCCTTGCTTTCGAATCCGACAAGAAGTTTACAGTGGCGATTAAAATGAATCATAATGATGTTGGTTTCTCTTTGCGTTGTTTGCCAAGGGATGGAGTGGAGATGGAACAGTTTAGATCGTTAACTTCGCTTCTAGAAGGTGTAATGTTGCCAGATACGAATGATAGATGGTTTTGGTCCCTTGTGGGTTCGGGCGAGTTCTCGGTAGCCTCAGCTAGAAAGTTTATCGATGATCATTTGTTATTACGCTCTCCTCATAAGACGCGTTGGATCAAAGTGGTTCAAATAAAAATTAATATCTTGGCGTGGAAAGTTCGGTTTGATTTTTTACCTACTCGGTTGAACTTGTCTCGCAGAGGTATTGAGATTCAGTCTATTATTTGCTCGATATGTAATAAGGAGGTGGAATCCACGAGTCACATATTCTTTGCTTGTTCGTTGGTGAGAGATATTTACCGTAAGATAGCTTCATGGTGGGAGTTAACATATTCGGATTTCTACTGTTATGAAGAATGGTTCGAATGGCTTCTTTCGCTCAGGATTAGTTCGAAACAAAATACATCTTTGGAAGGGATCTTTTATGTCACGTGGTGGCTTGTGTGGAATCATCGGAACAAGTCCCTCTTCGATTCAAAGAGTCCTTCAAAGGCAATTATTTTGGATGTCCTAGTTCACGATCGTTTTATTGGTATAGATATAGATGCAAAGCTAGATTTAGTTGGTTAGATGAGATGAAAAATCCGAATCTTATTTATTTGTAACTTTTTCTTGCTTCTTGCTAGTTTTAATATCAATCCACCGTTAAAAAAAAAAACATGCTTGGGTTTGTCATTAGTACTGACTGAAAAATAGTGAGATGTACTAGAGAGAATTGGTTAAATATATAGCGTCAGCTAAAGATCGAAAGTTGAGAATTTTATAATTGGTTGGATAAAGTTCATCTAATAAAATTGTGTTTTATATGTAGAACAAGTGCATCCATGCGCGGTTTTGAGAGAAGGAAATAGGCAAAATGTAATCTTTTATGATTTGCTTGTTCAATGTATGGTATGTTTATGAGGTGCTCGTATAATATTTTGAATTCAAGTACTAAAAAGCTACAAATATGCAACAACAAAAAAGTTGACAAGTACGTAACATATTTAGTTTTCTTCTTCTATAGTAATTTCTCTCTAAACATACCCAAAATCAAACATTCAACTATCCACATCCTTGTATTACCAAGTTACTTAATTACTAAAGTTACTGGATGTTCTTATAAAATTTTCGAAGGTATTACGATGGCTTTATAAGTAATACAAGTCGTAAAGATAATCATTTTTGAGTGTTTTGATCAAACATACTAAACCAAGACCGACAAAAACCGAAATAAATATACAAAATCGAAACCGAACAATAACGTCGTTCGGTTCGCCGTTCGGTCGTTTTAGTCGGTTTATCGGTTCGAGTCGGTTTTGAAGCGGATTTGGGCCTTATTTTGAAGACTTGCACCCATAATTATTTTACTTTACGAGCGTCTAGTTTTAGTTCGATGACCCATAAGTTTCTTTTAACAAATTGTATTTGATTAGAGAATTTAACTACAATTGATGCGTGGTTGCATAGCAGCATAAATATATAGTTTTTTAAAAATTATGTGGAGTCGATCTAAGTGTGTGAGTATATTTTCTAATAAGATTGTTTTAAGTTATTAAGATTTTTAGTAATAATAGATTCAACCATTACAAAAATAATGTAGTTGGCAATATTATATTGTATTTTAGAGGTATAGCCAACATGTGTGACCGCTTTTTCTTGTTTTGTCGAAATTTAGGCGTGGTAACTATTTTTTTTTTTTACATGTGTAACGTTTATCATTTGGTGTGTGGCTTTTAAAATTGTAACTTTGCAAATTGGATATCACCATATAAGATTATTTTGTACTATCAATTTGTATAGATATTTATGCATCGTTCAAAGCTATTTGTTTGAGGTACAAATAATTATCGCTAAAGATAACAATACTATTTATTTTTGTGATTTTAATAAACTTACATAACATTATTAATATCTACAAATGGCTATACAATATATATTAACTTTTATCGACGATTCATATATGCTAGTCCTTAAATGGTTTTTTTAAAATAACATTATACAAATGACAAATTACATGTGTCAAAGTAAAATAAACCAAAAACTATAATTACTTGGTCTCTCCTTTCAAAAAATTGTTTCCACAACTGCTTCATCATTTCTAATATAATTTTGTCAAATTTGAAACCGATTTCATGGTTCAATGGTTGAACCGTTCGATAAAAAAGAAAAAAGTCAAATAGGTTGGGTCGAAAAATGTCAAATTAAACGTCCGCGGGTGAAGCGTCCCGGTCAACCGTATCGGTTTCAACAGGTCAACAGTCATATCGGTTTCAAACCCGTATCGGTTTCAATTGGTTGTTTTTAATTTGGTAGATGTGCTTTTAATTGAGTGTACAATGTGAATAAATTATTGTACTTTTAAGTAATGAGGTGTTTTAATAAGAGTATTAATTATATTATTTATTCTCTCTCCATTGACCATGTTTTCAACATTCAACTTTCAACATTTTATTTTTTTTTTTTTTATATAGTATAGATTGAAGAACCATCAATTACGATATGAGATACCTCTAAGTTAACACAAAAGAGCAACGTGTTTCATTGATTACGTGTTTTATTGAGATATAAAATCCGAAAACATAAACTATTTCATTTTAATTTTATATCGTTTAATGTTGTAAATCACGACAATTGGTTACGATTCAAGAAAATAAAAATTTGAAATCAAAAAAGTTGAGAACTCATACTTATTGGAGACCCATTTCCAATTCTTTTATTTTTTCAGATTTATATCAAACCTACAACAACATACTTATTTCAACATAAGTGAGCTATGTACCCCGATGTATATAAAGTGCCAAGATGTTGTTTTTTTGATCCATGTGGGATTGAAATCATAATTTTTCTTTTTAAAAAACAACTAGGAAAAAAGTTGTATCAAAAACACATCTTGACGTAATGTATATAATTCATGTTTTTTTTATGAGTTATGTTTCTTTTGAGAAATGTGATGCCAAAAATATCATAAATATAAAATTATAATTTTGTTAAGAATGTAGAATATAATTTTGATTACATTTAGGTCTATCGATATTAAATTCGATTACATTTTAGAAAAAATGTTTGTTTTTGTTTATTTACAAGATAGTATGCGATCAAACTTAAATAAGAATGTGTAATTTTGCTATGAGCGTGTGGGAAAAAGTATATAATTGGTGGAGGATTGGGGATGTTAATGCTTTTTCCATTGAGGAATTATTCGCCTTTAATGGAAACGTTAACATTCCTAGTCATTCATCTAGATTGTGGCAAGTGGTAATTTGGACATCCGGGTACTTTATTTGGAAAGAAAGAAATGCACGTGTTTTTAAATGGAAAGCTTCAACTAAGGTCAAATGTCAGGTCAATGTCCTCAGCTTATATATGTTCTTGCCGTTTTTTGTTCTTGCCAATATTAGAATCGGTATTTATAAGTAATGTTTTAGCTAAAAGAGGAAGCAAGAAGAGACAAGTGCTTCTATAAACAGGTTAAAACTAGACCTATCGGATATTTCACTCGATACTTAAACAAGTTACATTTACTTATGATATGTCATTAGTCGTGTAGTTTAACTCTAATATGTAAAAGTAAAAAAGTTAAGTTTCTATATATGATGAGAAATCTATTTTTTTAAGCAAGTCCAGTTTCTAGACCGACATCACTTACTAATCAAGCATGGTATTGTTAGTGGATCAGTAATTTCTCTTAACATTCATTTTCATAACGATCTTCTTTATCTTAAGCTTGGTATCGAGGCTGGATTTTTAACGGGTCAAAACTTAATTTTTATTGTCCGATTCAGAACCGGATGATGGAAGACTGAAGGTTATTAGAATTGGATATGTACCGATATAAGCGATTATTGTTATTTCTAAGTTGTTTTTACATGCATATTTATTAATTAAAAATTTGCCAAATATAAACACACTCTTTTGTTATAGTTTGCCAAACACCCCTTTAAGTAGATGGTTTTCTTTGCTACTTAATTTAATAGGCAAAGTGTGATCACAACTGATTTTTGGAGAAATGCGACTTCAAATACCGATAATTAGACGATTTGTTTTGGGGTTATCTCTCTACTTAAGTGACGCCAGTATCTCATGGTCGTACTTGTGACAAGACCAATTAATGCAGGTGATCGTACCTAATGCCACCATTTTTATCTGTTGTTTCATGTGCTTTTGGGTGTGTGGCTTTTTTCCATGTGCTTTTGGCTGTTGCTTTGTGTCTACACCCTTTATCTGTTGTTTTATGTATTAGAATTTTGTATGCGATGCAGTTCAAATTTGGGCTTCCAAGCTCTAAATAAGGCACATCCGGTGGTTCTTTTGGTTAGGAATAATTTGTACTTGGTTAAATTGTTTTCTTGGAAGTGATATATATGTAACACACATGATGGGATTCCTCAAATTTTACTCCAAGAGTAAGCTGTATTTGAATTATATGATGTAGCGATCTGGATAGAAATGTACGATGACAAAAAGATTGCAACTTAAGCTACTCTTAGGTTGATAAAAGGAGTATAAGAAAATGATGGACAATCTAAGCATGTTTTGATCTCATTTATATTTATCGTCAAGCCCATGATTAAAATGATGGACATTAGTAACTAATAATGTCTGCAGACAATGACTTTACTTATCATCGTGTCTATTGTCAAGGTAACTTATATCATCATGATGCGTCTATTAGGTATAAATTGTTATATATATATATTTACGACGGTTTTTGTAAATACTACTCGATAATTATCATTTCACTAAATTTTTGTAAGAAATGTATTTTTTATAATTTTTATGACTTCGAAATATTTTATTTTGTTCCGTTAAAATTTATTTCTAGCTAACGCTACCCTAAATACTTAATTATAGACACAAGTTACCAACTATACTTACATATTATTACTTTTGCTTTATTAAAATATATTAACTTTTCTTCTTTTTTTTTTACTCTTGTCGACAAGAGATGACACCACAACAAATTTTGGACAAAATTATCATCTAGCTAAGTACTAGACTTGCCTTGTATGTTTTATTTTAATTATATACTTATAACTTGCACATACATACACATACATAAGGTGAAAAGAAAATATCACTCCCCATTTCCATCTCTACAAACCGGCCATAGAGAAGAACAAGAAGGAATCCAAGAATTTTTCAAGAACAAGCTAAAATATAAACACTAGTATACTCTTAATCAAGGTTTTGAAATAAAAACCTAGGGTATTAGGAAAAACCTTGTTCTTTAAATCTCATCACTTCACTAGTAAGCATTTCATGATCATTTTTATCATCCATATTCATACTTTGGTTATTTGTATCATGCTTGAAGAAAACATGCAAGTTATATGATTATCTATACCACTTTATTTGTTTTTAAGTACTTATAATGAATATATATCATCCAATAATTATCCCTTGAAACATATCATTTTGATGATGTCTAGGAACCCATGACACCCTAAGAAGGTGTATGGTAGGTTTATAATAGCTTTGGCGTTGATTTGAAGTGGTTAGAATAAGTATTACGCGAGAAAAATCCATTTCGACAACTATAATAAGGGTCTGGTCATTTTTGCTAATTCTGGAAATTTCGACAGTTTAAAAAATATTTTGGGCTAGATATTCAGAAAATATACTTTAAAACGAAAACGTGGTCGCTTGAACGGGTTAAAACGGAGCTATAATGAAGAAGTTATGCTATTTTCAAGTTTAACGACGAAAACTATATTTTCAGTAAAAATTCAGCATGCTGTCCAGATTTTTAAGAGTAAAAAATGAGTCTTAATCGTTATCTAAATGAGTCGATTTATCAAAATTATGTTAGTATACTTTAACACGAAGCTAAGGACATATAAAACGTAGAAAACGGACTTATAACGACTAAGTTATTCATATTTTAAACAAGGATGACGTAACTATTTTCACAAGTAAAACACTAATATATTTTCTGATAGCCAAAAACTAGTTGCCGCTAAGGACCATGTTGGGAGTCGTTTTTAACATCGATGTAATACTTTTTATAAAACGATGTCTTCTAGTAAAAGTAAGCTCGCCTAGCCTATTTTCCAAAATGTCCAACCGTTCGTCAAACGGAGTTGTAACGAATAAAATACGGTCACTCAAACTTTGCCGAAAACTACCCTTAAACAATATTTTTGGGACAAGTACCCTACTTTACCTATGTTTTTCTCCATGATCGAGACATCTATGATAAAATTTAAAAGCTAAGACTTTGAGATAATGCTACAAGCTTTCCAAAACCGTTGAGTTTGTTTCCTAACACTCGAGATGCACCATTTTACGACTAGCTTTTCGAGGCCATTTAGTCACTTTCATGAATTGTCAAATGACATTGTTTTATGACGAAAAGTTAAAATTTCATAATAAATCACTAAATGATTATCGTAGGATATCATTTCAACGTAAATACTTGTAAAGTAACTTATAAATTGTCAAGACGTTATAAGATTATTTTTTCGACGACAAACGTTATTTTCAAAAATTCACGAGTGGTATAGATATCATACGAGTTGCATGCATAACATTACATCATGACTTATTATATATCATGTTATTCATAATAGGTCGCAGTTAGAGATTGCGCCTCATTTCAGTGTACTCACTTTTGCCATCGCATCATTGAACCAAGTGAGTTTCATAGCCCCTACTTTTGTATGTTTTGAACTATTTTGGGGGAGATACATGCTTAAATATTTTTGACAAGTACTTTAGATTTTTAAGGATAACTTCTATCATGATCACCATCATTTCAAAACCGAATGTTGTACTACATCAATTGTTCTTGTTTGCGTGCTATAGTTCTACGTCGAATAATGTGCTATATCAGTTGACTACTGATACATTGAGTCATTTACTATTGATTATGTGCTATGGTTCTACGTCGAGTTAGGTACTATTGTGAATTCATTTGACATCATGCACTTGAACATAAACTATACACATTTTGGCAATGAATTGTAAACACACAAGTTGCAAGTTTTGTATGGGCGGGACTTGGGCGAGTGGATTTGCAATGCCTTTGCTGCATGAACGTTCTTTAAAGGTTTTCTTCATGGCAACACAAACAATATGAACTCACTCAACCTTTGTGTTGACACTTTTAGCATTTTTTATCTCAGGTATCTAAGGCATACACTTCATGGCATGCATGTGGAATTATCATAGAGTCGTAGTGACGACGCGTCTCACATGGGATTTATGCACTTTAAAAACATCGTTTGGCTTGTATCAAATTTATTTCCGTACATATTGACTATCATTTGGGACCTATACTTTGTAAACTCTGATTATTTTATTAAATCAAACGATGTGTTTTCCAAACGACCCTTTAGGTCGTTCAATATAACTGTGATTGTGATGCTATGACAGTCAACCCCCAGGAATTCCATCTTTGTTGCAAAATAGGTAATTTGGGGGTGTGACAGATTGGTATCAGAGCTTCGGTTATAGAGAACTAGGTTGCATCATTGACCCTAGACTATAACTACATCATCATAGCATCTCATCATTTCATCATAAGTGCATATTCACTTTACATACGGATTCATACACACTTTATGCGAGTTATTTACTTCCATTTCAAACCGATTGTCACGTAGGTGCCCTCAGATACCCATTTCATTATCACTTCTTCATACTCCAACATGGAGAATGCCTTGTCATTCCCTATAACAATTTTAACGACAGTTGAATCATTACCGATAACATCGTATGCCGAGACGAAACCTTCAAGTAGGGTGAAGTCACTCTCACTCCTTTGCTTCACCACTAACATGTCGAGTTACACGCTATTCACACACTAAGTCACTAAACCATCACTCATTTTGAAGAATAACCTCAAATTTATCACCTCCTATCACATCTCTTTAGAGCGCTTATTCTTAACGTAGGACTTTGCTACGTCTCACCTTTCCTCTTATTTTGAAGAGTTATGGCACCGAAGAAAGATGCACCAGAAATGACACCAGCTGCTATCCAAAAGTATGTAGAGGATAGTATAGCCAAGGCACTAAGGAAAGAACGAGCAACGGTAGTGCGATGCCGAGGCAGCGGCTGCTGAAGCTGCTAGACTTGCTACTTTACTGCTACAGGGCTGGGGAGGGTCAGGCTCGAATTTGTACATACAAGGACTTTAAGAACTGTGATCCCACAAAGTTCAAAGCCACCGAAGGAGCCACTGCTATGATCCGTTGGTTTGAGAAGATGGAGTCTGTATTTCTTCTATGCAATTGCCCAGATGACTACAAGGTGAAGTTTGCCACTGGTACACTTTTAGATGGCGCAATGTCATGGTGGAATTCATATGCGCAGCCTATTGGTATCGAAAATGCTTACAAGCTCACGTGGGATGAATTCAAGAAGTTGGTAACTAAGAAGTATTGTCCGCGCACTGAGGTGAAGAAATTGGAAACGGAATTTTATGAGTTAGTGACTGTTGGTTATGACATCGAGACCTACATCAGGAGGTTTCAAGAGTTGATTGCACTATGTCCATCGATGGTTTCGGACAATGAATAACTACTGGAAGGGTTCATTGGAGGACTTCCACAGATTATTCAAGGTGATGTAATTTCTTACGATCCACAGACAATTGAAGAATCTATCAGGGTATCACAAAAACTCATGGCCCAAGTTGTGAAGGGGGGAAAACATTATCAACAATAACAACAACAACAACAACCAAACTAGAAACAACAAAAGGAAATGGGAAAATGACCAGGGAGGTTATAATAACGACAACCAAAAACCGTAACACTAACCATCACCAACAACATAATAGAAGACAAGAAGTCGCCAGTATCTATGCTGCTGCACCATCAAAGGGAAGAGTATATACTGGAAACTTACCACGATGCCACCAATGCACGCTACATCATAATGGTCCATGTGGTATATGCTTTAGCTGTCACAAAGTGGGACACCTTGCTAAGGACTGCAAGGGCAAGACCATAGTTACATATTTCGAATGTGGGGAGCAAGGACACTATCGGAACCAATGTCCCCAAAACCAAGGTCAACAAGTTGAAGGTGCTCATGAGGAAGCATACATGTTAGAAGGAGGAGAAGCTCACCATGGTCTCGACAACGCGACGGACTGATGAAGTTTAGAAATTAACAGTCTTATTCCCTTATGTACTATGTCGTGCTAAGTTTATGTGTTCTATCGTATTCGGATCTTTAAAACTTAAGATGTATTACTGTTTGATAAACCACTCGTTGTAAAATATTCTCATCTATCGTACTTTATTTTCTTTCCGATTTGTTATCACTTACGAGAATTTTACTTCCTTTTACCTTAACTGCTATTTTAACGACATGGTTTAAATCTTTGTAAACATTGAGAGTTATAACAACTAAACCGAATGTCACATTATCTTTCCTTAATTATACATAGCCTAGCTAACTATGTCTAATTCTGGAGGGATCATGTTATGTTGGGAGCAGTTATTTATAAATCCTAGTGCAAGCAAAAATTTTCACATATTCCTAAAAGTCAAAGTGATACTCATGGGAGATTCTTCCAATTTATTTTCTCTATCGTGATATTTATACACTCTTAATCATAGATAATCGTAACGACACATCCTCATGTCTTCTCTCCTCGTTATTCATCACAAACCCTACATCGTAGAACCCAACATGGACTGAATTCAAGGACTGAATTCCTTTTTGGACGGGTGAATGTGACAACTCGTACTTTCAGGTCATTTCTCAAATTTACTATTCATCTCTGGAATTTACTATTCATCGTTTCCGGAGTCGATTTCATATTCTGAGAACATATTTCAAAATTTTACTATTCACGAAACACTATTTATTCCAGGAGAAAATCACTATTCATGCTTCATTATTCATCATTTATCGTAAACTAGGTTTACGAGTATCAAATTCGCGTAACCTTAATGGTTTAGCTGCGAATTCATGAACATATCATCGAGGATTTTTCATATAGACTAGATTTAGTCTACATATCATTAGCAACATCATCATCATATTAGCTCATGCATGGTTTTTGCATTTTTCATTAAACGTATAATTTCCTATTAAATAAACGCTATCGCGTAACCATTTATTTTGAACATTTGATCCGACACTTCCAAAAATTATTCTAATATATTTTTATACTTATTTTAAGACTATAAAAATTATAATATTAGTTTACCCGGTGTTTTAAATTTATTTTGTATATAAATTGTTATATATATATATATATATATATATATATATATATATATATATATATATATATATATATATATTTACGACGGTTTTCGTAAATACTACTCGATAATTATCATTTCACTAAATTTTTGTAAGAAATGTATTTTTTATAATTTTTATGACTTCGAAATATTTTATTTTGTTCCGTTAAAATTTATTTCTAGCTAACGCTACCCTAAATACTTAATTATAGACACAAGTTACCAACTATACTTACATATTATTACTTTTGCTTTATTAAAATACATTAACTTTTCTTTTCTTTTCTTTTTTACTCTTGTCGACAAGAGATGACACCACAACAAATTTTGGACAAAAATATCATCTAGCTAAGTACTAGACTTGCCTTGTATGTTTTATTTTAATTATATACTTATAACTTACACATACATACACATACATAAGGTGAAAAGAAAATATCATTCCCCATTTCCATCTCTACAAACCGGCCATAGAGAAGAACAAGAAGGAATCCAAGAATTTTTCAAGAACAAGCTAGAATATAAACACTAGTATACTCTTAATCAAGGTTTTGAAATAAAAAACTAGGGTATTAGTTCTTTAAACCTCATCACTTCACTAGTAAGCATTTCATGATCATTTTTATCATCCATATTCATACTTTGGTTATTTGTATCATGCTTGAAGAAAACATGCAAGTTATATGATTATCTATACCACTTTATTTGTTTTTAAGTACTTATAATGAATATATATCATCCTATAATTATCCCTTGAAACATATCATTTTGATGATGTCTAGGAACCCATGACACCCTAAGAAGGTGTATGGTAGGTTTAGAATAGCTTTGGCGTTGATTTGAAGTGGTTAGAATAAGTATTACGCGAGAAAAATCCATTTCGACAACTATAATAAGGGTCTGGTCATTTTTGCTAATTCTGGAAATTTCGACAGTTTAAAAAATATTTTGAGCTAGATATTCAGAAAATATACTTTAAAACAAAAACGTGGTCGCTTGAACGGGTTAAAACGGAGCTATAATGAAGAAGTTATGTTATTTTCAAGTTTAACGACGAAAACTATATTTTCTGTAAAAATTCAGCATGCTGTCCAGATTTTTAAGAGTCAAAATGAGTCTTAATCGTTATCTAAATGAGTCGATTTATCAAAATTATGTTAGTATACTTTAACACGAAGCTAAGGACATATAAAACGTAGAAAACGGACTTATAACGACTAAGTTATTCACATTTTAAACAAGGATGACGTAACTATTTTCACAAGTAAAACACTAATATATTTTCTAATAGCCAAAAACTAGTTGCCGCTAAGGACCATGTTGGGAGTCGTTTTTAACATCGATGGAGTACTTTTTATAAAACGATGTCTTCTAGTAAAAGTAAGTTCGCCTAGCCTATTTTCCAAAATGTCCAACCGTTCGTCAAACGGAGTTGTAACGAATAAAATACGGTCACTCAAACTTTGCCGAAAACTACCGTTAAACAATATTTTTGGGACAAGTACCCTACTTTACCTATGTTTTTCTCCATGATCGAGACCTCTATGATAAAATTTAAAAGCTAAGACTTTGAGATAATGCTACAAGCTTTCCAAAACCGTTGAGTTTGTTTCCTAACACTCGAGATGCACCATTTTACGACTAGCTTTTCGAGGCCATTTAGTCACTTTCATGAATTGTCAAATGACATTGTTTTATGACGAAAAGTTATAATTTCATAATAAATCACTAAATGGTTATCGTAGGATATCATTTTAACGTAAATACTTGTAAAGTAACTTTTAAATTGTCAAGACGTTATAAGATTATTTTTTCGACGACAAACGTTATTTTCAAAAATTCACAAGTGGTATAGATATCATACGAGTTGCATGCATAACATTACATCATGACTTATTATATATCATATCATTCATAATAGGTCGCAGTTAGAGATTGCGCCTCATTTCAGTGTACTCACTTTTGCCATCGCATCATTGTACCAAGTGAGTTTCATAGCCCCTACTTTTGTATGTTTTGAACTATTTTGGGGGAGATACATGCTTAACTATTTTTCACAAGTACTTTAGATTTTTAAGGATAACTTCTATCATGATCACCATCATTTCAAAACCGAATGTTGTACTACATCAATTGTTCTTGTTTGCGTGCTATAGTTCTACGTCGAATAATGTGCTATATCAGTTGACTACTGATACATTGAGTCATTTACTATTGATTATGTGCTATGGTTCTACGTCGAGTTAGGTACTATTGTGAATTCATTTGACATCATGCACTTGAACATAAACTATACACATTTTGGCAATGAATTGTAAACACACAAGTTGCAAGTTTTGTATGGGCGGGACTTGAAACTGAGTGGATTTGCAATGCCTTTGCTGAATGAACGTTCTTTAAAGGTTTTCTTCATGGCAACACAAACAATATGAACTCACTCAACCTTTGTGTTGACACTTTTAGCATGTTTTATCTCAGGTATCTAAGGCATACACTTCATGGCATGCATGTGGAATTATCATAGAGTCGTAGTGACGACGCGTCTCACATGGGATTTATGCACTTTAAAAACATCGTTTGGCTTGTATCAAATTTATTTCCGTACATATTGACTATCATTTGGGAACTATACTTTGTAAACTCTGATTGTTTTATTAAATCAAACGATGTGTTTTCCAAACGACACTTTAGGTCGTTCAATATAACTGTGATTGTGATGCTATGACAGTCAACCCCGTGAATTCGATTCCGCTGCAAAACAAGTAATTTGGGGGTGTGACATATTACAGTGGCTTACACAGCGTGTACTGCAGTGGCTTCAGTGATAGTTTCAGTTTTGCTCCATGGAATAATATTTTCATTGCTGCAAGGTGATGTGAGATTGAGTCTGCTGGTAACCCATTCTTTTGGGTCAGTGTGGGTCTTTTTTCTTTTTTATGGTTGAGAGTCAAAGTTGGTTGTTTTAATTAAAGAAGGTTGTTGTCCTGGGCTTATGTTTTCAAGTTGACACATGAGTTCCTTCTAGCTTTTATTGTATTTCCTTTAGGATTTAGTTGGTTTTGTTGCAAGTGTAATTTTGTTTTTTTGGGACCCAAGCTTTTTAATTGTCTTGTTTGAGAAGTTGGGTTGCCTCGTCTTGTATTCTTTTTTGGTTTCTTCTATATATGTTGCCTTTCAAAAAAAAAACTTAAATAAATAAAAAATATATTTTACAAGTACATATAAATTGAGTTTATTTATTTTCGTGTTCACATACTTATTATAACGATTTGCACGTTACGAGACCGTCAAGGTCGGAATTGGGAAACTATGTACACTATACTTAAAGCCTCCTTAGTTCCTTCCATATAAGATTATGTAAGATTGTAGAAAAGTAAGTCTCAAAGGTCGCCATCTAAGAACACTATAGAAACGTTATAGAAACATCATACACAATTTGTAGATGCTAAGAATTAGTATAAATATTGCCTCATATGAATACACATCTTAAAACACTTTGTATTTTCTCGTGAATTCATCTATTATCTTGTCTCATTTAAACTTTTACGTCTTTCCTTTAGTTGCTCACATTGTTGGTTGTCTGAGAAAGTATGACTTAGTATACATGATAGCGTATCAATATTAGTGGTCTAAACCCACTAAATACACTCTCGTATCAAGCCCATCACCAATCCCAACAAGAAACACTTGATCCCCGCTTAAATCTCAGGCCAAGTAATGCCTGATGAAACTCCTCATGGCGGTGAGCAGAAACCGCACCGCAATCCGCAATCCGCAAAAAAACCGCAAAAACCGATCCACAACAAAAGCCAACGGTGCGGTTCTTGAAAATAGAAAAACCGCATTTTGCAGTGCGGTTTGGGTTTTCACCGAAAAACCGCACCGCACCACTATGTTATATATATATATATATATATATATATATATATATATATATATATATATATATATATATATATATATATATATATATATATATATATATATATATATATATATATATATATATATATATATATATATATTTTAGAATAACACACTAAAATTTATAGCTTTTTATGACTTTTGTTTATACTTTTATAATGAATTATTTCAAACACATTTTAATGGTAAATTATCATCTTAGTTTTTAGTTAATATAACTTTATTTTTCTTTCAATTTATCATCGAAGTTTAAAAAATTATTTATCTCATTTGACTTTTACTATTATACTGATTTATAATTTCATACTAATACACAACATTTTGTATATTTGTTTCACCATATCATGCAACATTATAATATATTTATTCTATAATAAATATATATATAAAATTATAATTTTTTTTTTAAAAAAAAGATAAAGAAAAAACTTTGACCCAAAAAATCGCAAAAACCCGTAAAACAGCATAAACCGCAAAAACCGAAACTGCAAAACCGCGCGGATGTGGATTCTTTTTTTTTAAACCGCAATTGCGGATGCGGATTGGTTTTTACCAAAAACCGCACCAACCCGCACCACGCTCACCCCTACCTCAGGCTACAATGAGCACATAGTGCCGCTGTTTCCCAACTATCAGTAACGGTTAAACATGTACCATTAGACATTGTGCAGTGAGGACGCACAACAAGCACCATTTTGTACGAGCTAAGGAAGATAGTCTATCTGTTCTCCTTGTCTGCTTCGCAGATGATCAATAACACATGGCTCCCTGGTAGCCGTTGATCATTCTTCAAGAGTTTTTCTTTAAACCATAATCGCCTCACTATAAAAGGCACCACACACAACTTCAACAAGTTTTTACACACTTGGGTAAATACTGCCTCACCACGGTACAATGTGGTCTTTGTTTAGGTGTAATCCGAACTTCTTGATCTTCATCATTCTCATCGGATCCCTACCGTTCAACACGGAAAACCAAACAACAAAACTATTCTCACCCCATCTCTTAAACCAAACAACAAGATCAGATACCTCTAAAGGAATTGAAGTATGGAACCCACTCGGAATTAGAAAATTATGCATTACAACACAAACACTCACATAAATACTCCGGTTTAAAAAGGATCTAGTATATGTATCTTTCCCCGCAGCATATTTGTTGTATTTCAGGACACGTAGAGAATTAGATAGGTACTTGGAAGCTTCACAGATTAGAGAACGACCAATCGAAAGGATCATTAATGTAACTGGAACGTAATGTCGTTTTTCTCCAAGTTTTACTTTTGTACGCACTAATTTTTTAATTTTTCTATTACATTAATCGAAACTATAATGCAACGTAGAATGAGTTACCTATTAACCGTAGAGAGCAACAAATGTTGCGCTATCTTTTTGGATTAATCTTTATAAAATCCTGAAGATAGATAGATTACAGTTTAGTTGTTAATGATTATGATGAATTGGTTATATCAATATTTCTTTTATTTGTTCTGTTCAGAAAAATATATCTAAGAATTCAAGATTGTGTTTAAAATATATTTATAAATTCTATGGATGAGTTTATTTTATTGCTTATAGTAAAATGGACAAACTGATTCATAAACATGGCCACATTTAGACACAAAAATTTCTAATACTTTTGGATTTCTCATTTCTCTTAAAAACAAATACGGAGTATATCGATTTTTGTTATTTCCCCGTTTTACATTATATGTCCGCTATGTGCATGTCAATAAAATTATAATTGTTTAATTGTAAACAAATATTGGTTGTTATAATTTTTTCTATGATTAAAATCTGAAAATAAAGAAAACGCACACTTACTAAAAGCCAGTTTCCAATTCAGTAACTCCTACCATCGATCATACGAGAATTACATGTATATTCTTTTTAAAGTTTAATATCACGTAAATATCATTAAAAAAAACTAGTTGAATTCTTCACATTTTAAAGGCCAAATGACCACGTTTAAGAATGTGTAAAAATTATAGAATCCACACTTTCTCAAGTGTGATAATAATGAGTGTGACAAATTTTTATACACATATAAGTATGGAGATATTGTTTAAATTTCTAAGGTTAAAAGTGTGAAAATATTTTTTGAATGTTCACACCTAAAAGTGTGGCAAAATTGCAAAAAATCTATATAATAAAAAGCGTGGAAACATTTATAACACATATAAGTATAGCTTTATTGTAAACACACTTATATATGTGGATTATTTTTTTTTTAATATTTGTGACACCTATAAATGTAACAAAATTATTTTCCATATACAAAAAAGTCCACAGTCTAACATACCGTGGTAAAATAAGTGTGGACAGTAGCACTATTTTTTTGTAGTGTATCAATCTCATTTACATAAATATTTCCTACTTTTATAATTACATCAATGTCCTTCTTAAATTTTTGTAATTACATCAATATATTTCCCGAACTTTTAAATTTTCATATACATCTAGAATTCAATTAAATTATAATTATATTGAAACTATTATTTAACTCTTATTTATTTCTAATGCCATCACTCGGATCGGCTGAAACTTACATATCGCTCCATTTTACGAATCAAATGTCACTAACTAATGCCACGTCAAATCCCCTCCGTTATATGGCTACAATAAGAAGTTTAACGTAGTTTATGGATTTAATAGAAAAATTAAAATATGAATGCCCATAAAGAAAAATGTGGCAACTTGGGTGTTTTTCCATAAATAAGTAAATAGTTTTTATAAAAGAGCAACGAATAAAAGTTCCCAAAATTTCGATGAAATAAACATTTTTTTTACAACACTATTAAATTAACATAGTCGAGTCCATGGTTTTGATATATACTCAAAGGGTTAATATACAAATATGTTACTAAATTTTTCAAAAAAGTTTGTTTAAGTTACTGAACTTTCATTTTGTTCACTTAAGTTACTAAACTTATAGGAAACATATTTTAGTGTTGATAGGAGTGAATTAATCGTATATTTTTGAATATGTTAATTAACATAAATGTCGTGTTTTTACAAGTTGAGTAACCTAAATGAACATTTTTATAAGTTCGGTGACTTCAAATGTCAAGTTTTATAACTTCAGTAACCTAAATGAGCAAAAAGAAAATTCAGTAACATAAGTAAACATTTTTAAAAAGTTTAATAACATATTTGTATATTAACCCTATACTACTCAAACAACCATATAACATTTCATTACAATAATTAAACTAAACAAGCATAACACTTGTATATTAAACTAGACAAGCATAAGAAGAGATCTAGTAAGAAGAAACTTTGAAATGAGAAAAAATGAGAAGTAATTAGAGCCACATATTTTAAATGAGGGGGGGACATTTAAAGGAAGATGCATCTATATTTGTAGGTGCATCTGAAATATGCGATCGTGGTTTTCTTCTCACCCTTCTCATTTTAATTTTATTTCTCATTTGATCCTTACTATCACACAACTTGCATGATAATTTGTAGCTTTGGGAACTTGAATATCAAATATCGAATGAATCGAACAAAATAAAACGAAAAGGCACAACTGGTGTTTGTATGAAACTTTGGGTATCGAACGTGTATGAATTGATCTATATATATATATATATATATATATATATATATATACACACACATATATATATATTCACACTAAACTAGACGGGTACAAGCACGTTGCGGCATCGGGTACCCGTGTAATTAAATTTTCCGACGAGCAAATATTTACGTTTTCCAGCATCAAATAATTTGATCACCTTTAAATGATCATTTTTAGGCTTAATAGAATATCAAACTTATAATTAGCATGGTGTTAATGTAGTTTATGAATTTAATAGGAAAATTAAAATATGAAGAGAAAACTGTTACATGTGCCCGTGCTGTATGATTTAGTAACTCTATGATTTCAATAAGAACGAGGTACTTACGTTCTAAAGTTAAGTCGAACTAGATACTTAGATTTGAGGTAGTCTTGTAAACCCATTATAAAAATAAATAACTAATGATATATAATTCGGGTTATTCGGTTATTTGGTTCGGCTTTTAGTTATTCGGTTCGGTTTATTCAAATTTGAATTCGGTTCTCAGTTTTACCTAGTAATTTTTTATAACCAAATTAACCAAATCGAATAAACCGAACAACCCGATAACCGAACGGATACCCCTTACTCAAAAGAACTGGAGACCTTGATAGTTAATGGGCCAGGCTTTAGTAATCATACAACAAAAATAGATGGTATACATAATGGTCCATGGGCTGAACTATTTTATAAAGGAAAATATGTACAAGGCCCAATGTTTTCAATCCATATACTATGACAGCATTCTATTTCACATAAATAATTTTCAACGACATAAATCTTTTAAAAAGAAATACAATGCATTTCTATTAAATTTCAGCTAACCTTCTTACAAAATATACAACTTTTTGGTTTAAGGCGACATTAAAAATTAATCTCCATATTTTTAGCTGGAGTTGAATTCACGATTATTTTACTAAAAAACGATCACGCATGATATGAGATATCGCTAATTTATCAGACCATTGCATTTATTTGATTCACAAAGAGCAACAATCCTCGATAGTAAAGTAAAATATTCAAAATTAGTCATGCCGGTTAGTGTTTCATTGAGATAAGGTGTTTATAAATTATTTTATTTTTAGTTTTAATATGCTTAATTTATTCACTTGAGATATATAACTCAAAAGTAACATAAACTATTTTATTCTTAAGTTTTATATGTTCTTGATTCTTTAATTAATGTTTCAAGTCACAAAAGGTGACAACGGACAACATCTAGCTAGGGTTGTTACGACACAATAAAAATCAAACTGTAATTTGTTAGTTCAAATATGGTCTATTGTAGTAATATGAGACACAATAAAAATCAAACTTTAATTTATTAGTCCAAATACAGTCTATTGTAGCAATATGAAAATTAAAAAAAATAAATAAATAAAAAAAAAATAAATAAAAAAAAATTTGAGAATTCATGGTCTTGTTACCAATGCAATACACCTTTCATGTATCAAATAACTTGAATATGTATTGCACAAACAATATAATTATTTCAACTTATATGAACTTTATACTCCACGGTATATAAGCTAGCAAGAATTTGATTCTTTGATTTATGTGAGATTGAAAACTTAGTTTAACAAAAATAATAATAGTAATAATAATTAGTAGGCAAAAAGGTGTATCAAAGACATATCTTGGCATGATGCATACTATCCATGTTCTTTTTGTATGATTTAAGGTTTTTTTGAAAACTTCTCGTACCCGCCGGTCTCGCTCTGGCGGGATGGGTGCTGTTATTGTTTCTTTTAAGTACTCACCGAAAGATAGTAAGACGTATTAGAGAGTTGGTCAGATATAATTAAAGAGTAAGCAAAATATTGAAAGTTGGAAACTGTATCATATTGTTGGGTAAAGTTCATTTAAGAAAATTGTGGTCAAATATGTAGAACTAGAGCATCAACACCACAATACTCATGCTAAAAGCTGTGGTTAAATATGTAGAAAATTGTGGTCAATAAAAGTTACACTACGAAACATAGTTGTGGGTAATTTTCGAAGGTATTACGTTTACGGCACATATGGGCTTGCTTTTTCTTCATCACGATTTCTCGATCTTCTAAAGTTTACGACACATCCAGACACCCCTTATATAACCAAAGAATGAGATAATGTGCAAAAGAATGAAAAGGGTACCATCAAACGAATCCGGTTCCGCTCTTCATTAGCAATCAACTATCATAACCAGATGTGTTTTTTGGGTTTGCCACTTCAAAATATAGTATACCATATATATGAGTTCAAGCAAAGCAAATTTCATATATTTTGTACTTATATTTCGGGAACAATTTTATGCAGTTACAGTACATTATTAGTATTAATCTAAAGAATTCGATCAAACTACAAACCGATTGTAAAACAAAAGAATGTATATTTACTATCCAAATACAACAATGTTGGCAAAAGTCCTACACATTGGACAATTTTTTTTTTGAACGGCGAAATTTTATTAAAAAACTAGCAAGAAGCTAGAAAAAAACAAGAGAAACAAAGGGTTACATATTAGAAATAGCGTCTAACGGGTCTTTCAACCACGCCGCCCAGTTAACTCTAACCTTCCTACTTCGATGATTCATCCAAAGTAATGTTTGAGAAGTTTATCTACACATTGGACAATTATTCTTACATACTAACCAACTCTTAATGCATTGTGCATGATACACATGGTGACATCCCAAAGTCCCAGTCTTGTCGTCTTCATGGTATTCATCCATACAAATAGCACAAATAATATCATCTCGCGTTGTGCTGCCACCATATGCAGGGATTTTTTTTTAATAACCTCTCCTCATCATCACGATAGCGCTCTCTATATCTTGGATACATCGACGGACCCAAGTTGGAACGTTTTTATCAGGACGGGATTGGTATTGCATACAAATCGCGTCGTATCTATCAAGAATACGTATGTAGCCTTCAAGCATTACAATATCCATTAAGTTCGATTCAAGTACGAATAATAATGAATTTGGACGATTGTAAAAAGGAAATAATGACTTCTTATTAATATATAGACTTCTTTAAGTGGGTTTTTGTAATTTTCTAAGGTTTAAACGCGTTTATGTATATCTATTTTAAAATATGGAATGTTTGTTTAAAGTATTATATACGCGGGAATATTTTTGTACTGTGTGATATATTAGCGAGTACCTGTGTGTTGCGGTGTCAGGTACTTGTAATTAAAAATTTTGGTAAAATTACTTTTCAGTTTTTTTGTTTCTTGATATAATTATTTTACGGATGTTGACAATTTTAGTTTTAAATGAAAACAAGCGCTACTAAACTATCTTATATAAAAACCGTAGATTACCCTCGTGATGTTGCGGGCAATACAAACGCGGTAGCTGGTACGATTATGGATGTGTGAGATCAAATTGGTTGACATTGACTTATAGTCGTAAAGTAGGAGACAATGTCAGTTCACTAAATTAATAAGGTATAAATATTTACACCTACTAATCACCAAGCATTTTATTTTATTTTGGATTTTTTTTCTCCAAATCATTTATAAAAGCAGATTCGTACCATGTTATGAAAAAATAGTTCCACAAATATACACCTTTTTAAGTTTGTTTTTTGTTGTACTTATTGGTATTGTTCAAATCTTGCAATATTGTTATGTAAATGAAGGCTTTGGAAAAATAGGTCATGCGTTCAATCCCAATTCCTAGCTAAAAAGTGAAGGGAACATGTGCTCATTATTTAGGGCTAGGTTATTTTGGGAAGGGTCAATCACCAACCCAAATTAGTGCGTGATCATGATTTCCTCATTGATTTAAACCGTATGAAGAAAAATTGCAAAATTGTTTACGTATGAATAAATTGCAGTATTGTTTACATTGTTTATCATCTACCATTCAGCTTTTGACAATGGCCTCTTTCAAAGTGTTCATATATAAGAATAGATTGAAGATCCGCTTATATGATTTACGAAATTAATTGAGAGTTCTAAATATGTGACTAATTTTATGTGTATGTAAAAGTTGTTTATTAATTTATGAAGAAGTAGGTCCTTCTGATATTATCAATAAGATGTTGACACACATTTTGGCATACCAATTAAACATGTTAATCAATCATATATGATTTATATTCATTTGGGTAACTAATGTCCTAAACTATTAGCATAAGTTATTGCTGACATCATCCTCTTTGTAAATTATACATAGCAAAAGTTTGAACACAAGTGCATTATAAAACAATTATCTATTACTTAAAATAATAGTTATTGCTGTTTAAGTTTATTATATTTACCCTTAAGCAAAATTGTTATTTAAAATTTTAAAAAATGCAATATTTAATTGTCAAAGATAAAACCATTTTTTGGCTTTCATAAAAACCAAAACAGTAATTAATACAGTTTTTTTCTTTTAAATTGTATGTTTTTTTTATCTGTGAACAATAATTTTAGGACAGAAAGAGTCGGCTCTTTTTAAACTTAATCCATAATTATGTTTCTTAAGTTATTTGGTACTTTGCAATACAACAAGATTCTCAACAGAACTCCAGTCCTTCGATAGTTTATGGGTTGGGGTTTAGTATTCATACAGCCAAAATATATGGTATTATTCAGAATGATTCATGGGCCGGACTGTATTTCACAAATAATGGTCTATGGCCCAAAGTATATACTTTGACAACATTCTAAAGTCAACTAACTGTTTTTCAATATATACACTTTTCTCTTGAAAGGCAACATTATAAATGTATCTCCCATGTTATAGTTAAACATGACTATAACTATTTTATTGAAAAAAGGATGTCACAAAATATGAGATACCGCTAAGGTAAAAGACCTTTGATAAATAATACATTGCATTTATTTGGAACATAAAAGAGCAACAACTCCTTGAGAGTAAAGTAAAATATTCAAAATTGGTCATATATATGCTGATTAGTACGTGTTTCATTGAGATGAGATGTTAATAAACTATTTTATTTTTGGTTTTCATGTGCTTAATTTATCTACTTACGGTATAAAACCGAATGTTGAGAGCCATCACATAAGGAAGAGATTGATAAATAAGCTTCGAGGGCACTTCGGCCGGTGCTTGCTTCCTCAAGTAGGGTATCCTTCCATATTTTCTCAATAAAACATCAAATTTCAAAATTCCTCAAATATGCATCAAAATTATTGCAGAATATGCATTATCCACTTATAAAAGGTTTATACTAGGGCTATGTTTGGCAAAAATATATTGTCTCTGGTGCTAATGCTGTTGTTGATGATGCTGGTGCTGGTGCTGTTGCTGAAAAAAATTATAAAAATAGATTATTTTTATAAGCTGCATGAATTAACCTTTTATTTTTAGAGATTATGGGAGATTATTTTTTTAATAATCTTTTATAAGTTTTGTCCGTCAAACAAAGATTATTTTTTAAGTAGATTATTTTTTAAAAATAATAATCTTAAGCCTCAATAATCTCTGCTACCAAACATACCCTAGGTAAATATGAAATTATCTCACAAAATAAATCAAATTGTCTTTTGTTAATTCGAACTTTATTATGTAGTAATATGAAAATATAAAAAAATATTAAAAGTCACAGTTATTAAAATACGAAAAAGTTCAAACTTTAATACTATAATATGAAAATATAAAAAAGTTGTGAACTTATATTCTGTTGTAGAGAATATAAAAAAGTTGAGAACTCATGTTATGTTATTGGTACTATACATGTTTAACTAAGATGTCTAGTTTTTCTCACTTAAACATGTATCGAACCCACAACAATACACTTATATCAACATGTGGGAATGTATACCTTAGAGTATATAAGGTGCCAAGATGTTGTTTCTTTGATCAATGTGGGATTGAAAAACTATTCAAAAAACAGATAAAAAAATGTTATTTTAGGCGGGTAAAATCACAAGAGTATGATATTTTGGTTAGACTTTACAACTTAAACTTTACCTATAAGTACCCAAATTATATAACTTGTATGCTTGATCAAAAAACTCAAAAATGATTATCTTTTCGACTTGTCTCACTTATGAAGCCACCGTAATACCTTCGAAAATTTTATAAGAACATTTGGTGGCTTTAGTAATTAAGTAACTTGGTAATACAATAATGTGGGTAGTTGAATGTTTGATTTTGGGTACGCTTGGAGAGAAATTACTATAGAAGAAGAAAACTAAATATGTTACATCCTCGTCAACTTTTTTTTGTTGAAGATTTGTAGCTTTATAGTTCTTGAAGTCGAAAAATCATACGAGTACATCATAAA
This sequence comes from Chrysanthemum makinoi, assembly GCA_910596185.1. Classification (NCBI taxonomy): domain Eukaryota; kingdom Viridiplantae; phylum Streptophyta; class Magnoliopsida; order Asterales; family Asteraceae; genus Chrysanthemum; species Chrysanthemum makinoi. The sequence continues at coordinate 334,651,587 of OU343221.1, forward strand.
CATGCCATACATCGAACAAGCAAATCATTAAATTTTATATCCTATTTCTTTCCCCAAAACCGCGCATGTATGCTCTTGTTCTAAATATTAAACACAATTTTCTTAGATGAACTTTACCACACCAATGTTACAATTCTCAACTTTCGGTTAGTACTTATGACAAACCCAATCATGCTTGCAATCGAATTTAGTATCGATAGGGCTAAAATGTAAGTAAAATTATATTATACCTTCTTAACAAAATTATAATTTTATATTAATGATAAGTTTGATATCACATTTCTCAAAAAAAACATCAATCTTGCCAAAGCGGGTATTAGCATTTCTCGAAAGAAACATATTTCAAACAAAAAAACATGAATTACATACATTACGTCAAGATGTGTCTTTTGTACAAGTTCTTGCCTAGTTGCTGTTTTTAAAAACTAAGTTTTCATTCCCACATGGATCAAAGAAACAATATTTGGCACCTTATATACAGTGGGGTATATCTTTCACACATGATGAAATAAGTATATTGTTGTAGGTTCAATATACATCTTTTGTTGAGAAAAACAAAAGATTCGTAGACGGTCCTCCCATAAGTATGAGATGTCAACTTTTATGACTTCATTTTTTATTTTCTTGAATCGTACCAAATTGTCACATTTAGTGGTTTACAACATTAAATGATATAAAATGAAATAGTTTATGTTTTCGGATTTTATATCTCAATAAAAACACGTAATGATTAGCATGTTTCATCTCAATGAAACACGTTGCTCTTTTGTGTTCCAAATAATGAAATAAATGCAATATATTTAGAGTAAATTATACCGTTCGTCCTTGTGGTTTGCGTTGACCGCAGGGTTTTGTCATTTGACCAAAAAAATTGCACCGTCCGTCCTTAAGTTGGAAACGTTATGCTCCGTTCGTCCTTTGACCAAACGACGTTAAGTTTGACCGTTAAAAACCCATCATGTGACTTGCACACGAGGGTAAATTCGTCATTTCAACACCATAAGGACGAACGGTGCAAGGACGAACGGTGTAGTTTATGTTTTTTGAACTAATTATTTATTCTTTAATTCGTGAGACTTTATAGTCGCGAAAAATGGTTTTTTATGTTTCTGGTTATTGATTGCTTGGGTATAAACAGCTTTAAATAAAAACAAAACTGATTATTATAGGTAAAACAAAATTATGTGTTTACTCTTTTAGCCTAAGTTCAGAAACCTTTACTTAATTCACAATGCATTTTTCAGTTTTTCACAAACCTTTTTGGTTACTGTATCAATTAATTGTTCACAAAGCCAAATATACCAAACGCTTAGACATCAGATTATGCGATCACTACGACTACAAACAGCAGAAACACATACAAACAAAAAATTCTACAGCTCATAATACTACAGATGATTATCTGATTCTGAATATTCAATATCACTTGTCTTTCAATCCCACATCTATACTCCCTAAATCATAGAGTTTAAAAGCTAGATTGGAGTACTATCATCAAATAAACCTTGTGGATACACACAAACACACATACAAACACAACCATTCATGAACCAAACCTGTATAACGAATATTTACCACATGAATCTTTAACAAGAGGTTTAATCCGATTTTTATTCCACAAAAACATTAATACATGAACCAAACCCGAACACCATCACTACCACTCAACCGAAGTCGTGGCTTGCGAAACCATCAACAACAAATCCCACCAATTTAAACCACAAAATCCCTATCCCTTCGTCACTTGATCTAACCACACACACGCCATGCTCAATCAATGAACAAGTAATCAAAACCCTTGAAATAACAACATAACCCAAAACCGTTTAGCTCAGATTTGTAACGCGTGAGGGGTCCTCGCCACGCGTGTGGTGCATAGAAAGAACCACAAGGACACGATCTAACCCCTGGTGGAGGCGGTGAAGCAGAAGGCGGCGAGTGGCCGCCGCGTGGATGGTGATACGAGGCGCGTCAAACGCTCAGAAATTCCTGAAATGACGAGGATAAACCGATCTATTGATTTGTCTAAGAAAAGGGTTCACCGGAAAAATTTCCGGCGACGGTGGTGGCCGGAAAAAGGGCGTCACCGGCGAGGGTGTGAGAGAGGGAGTGTGTGTTTTATATAGTGTGAAATTAAATTTTAATGAATTTTTGGGTTTACAAAAAGAGTAAATTGCACCGTTCGTCCTTATGGTCTTGAAATGACGAATTTACCCTCATGTGCAAGTCACATGATGGGTTTTTAACGGTCAAACTTAACGTCGTTTGGTCAAAGGACGAACGGTGCATAACGTTTCACACTTAAGGACGAACGGTGCAACTTTTTTGGTCAAAGGACGAAACCCTGCGGTCAACGCAAACCACAAGGACGAACGGTGTAATTTACTTATATATTTATATTAAAGTGTCTTAGGGGGTGGCAACACAAACATTCTATACCTCACCATACCTCAAAACCCACCAATAATTTCATTCCACCTAATCCCATACCTCACCATAGTGTTTTAGTGGCAATGGTCATTCCATACCTCACTCATTTTTTTTTTTTTTTTAATTCATAATTATATTAAACAATTAAATAAAAACATAATATTTCATTAATAATAAAAAAAAATGCATAATACATAAAAAAAATAATAATAATTACATCACTGTTGAAATAAAAAGAAAATTAAACTAGTTATCGAGGTATGCTAAGTCTAGAGCCGCCAAATGCTCCGTAAGATCAAATCGTAGACGATTATGGATATCTTCGTCTAGTAACTCCTGTAGTGCAGTGTCATCGTAAACTGGCGCTACCGGCTGATCCATTATATGAACCGGTGATATTGCCATCCCGTCGTCTTTTAAAATCATATTGCATAGTATAATACACGCATAAACGAGGAGTCGATTCTTTTCGACCGACATAGCCCGTAGAGGACGACTAAGAATCATCCACTTTCCCTTCAGACGCCCAAAAGCTCGTTCGACATCCTTTCTTGCAGACTCTTGTAGCTTTTTGAATCTCTTTTACAGTAAATGAACTGTTTGGCGCCGTTCCATTTCGCTCATTAAGATACAACGGAGATTGATTCAAAACATTGATATCGTTATTTGCACCTGGAGGTCCAAAAAACGAATGCCAAAACCACAAATCATTTGAAGTGACGGCTTCAACCATAATAGTCGGGTATTGGTGATCACCTCTTTTATATTGGCCTCTCAAATGCCTAGGACAATTTCGCCAAACGAAATGTGTACAATCAATGCTACCAAGCATTCCAGGAATGTGATGTTTTTCTTGATGTGCCTCGAATATCCGTGCAACGTCATGGCTTGTCTGCCTACGTAAGAAGAGGATGATGAAGACATTTTTTTGAATGTTATATTTGATGAAGACATTTTTTTGAATGTTATATTTGATTTGTGTGTGTAAAAATAATGTGATTTGGAATGTGTTGTGAGGAGTATTATTTATAAAGGGACAGGGAATTTTATTTTTTATTTATTTATTTATTTATTTATTTATTTTTAATGCCAATTGAATGTGCAACGGTCCAAAAATTCAAAAACATACACACGCTCCCCTTCATGCCATGCGGTTTGTGAAACCGCTCACCATACCGATTTGGCCATACCGCGGGTGTGGCAATGGTTTGCCGAACCATGCCTAAGCATACCGATCTCATACCTCATAGTGTTGCCACCCCCCTTATAACTTAGATGTATCTCATATCGTAATTGGTAGTTCTTCAATAAAATAATTATAGGTGCAAGTCTTTGAAATAAGGCCGAGCAAATCCGTATCAAAATCGACTCGAACCGAGAAACCGACTGAAACTTGACCGAATCGAACTGAACCGATTTTTGGTTCGGTTTTAGTTTTGTATATACATTTATTTCGGTTTTTGTCGGTCTTGGTTTAGTTTCGGTTCGGTTTGATATTTTCGGTTCGAAATAGGTAAACCAACTCAAACCGAACCGAACCAAACCAAACCGAGTTATTCGGTTTGGTTTTGGTTTTGAGATCTATTTCTCGGTTCAAGTTTTTTTATTTGTCGTTTTCGAGTCGGCTTGGTTTTTGTCAGTTTGGGTCGGGTTTGACATGTTTTGAAGTTCAAAACATGCGAGATAACTTTGTCAACCACATATGTTATATAAGCATACCTCAATATTTGTGTTACTAGGATAACGTATCTATTCTGTATAATAAACAGCTACATGTTACAACTCGATGAACATCCAATGCAATTAAATCGCTGATATGTCTCAATTGTGATTGGCTAGTCATTTAATGCGTACAATACACCATTGCACACTAATTCAATGGCATAAACAAGCAAAACTAAATCAATTTTTTGTTAACTAATTATTGTCGGTTACATAAAAATAGCATTAACCAATGACATAAACAAGCAAAACTAAATCAATCTTTTTCTCACATCACTTGAAAAATAACATTTAACCAGCATCTTTTTCTCATTCACTTAAAAAATAGCATTAATATCTTTTTCTCATTCATTTAAAAAATAGCATAGATATTAAAAGATATTCAAAAAACAAACACGTCTGTGATCTTTACTTGGTCACCAGAATATTCCGTCAAATCTTCCTCACCAATATTTCAAATCTTTCTCTCCAATTCAAAAACATATATGCGTGTTCCAGCTACGGTGTTTTAAATATGACATCGATTGAAACAAACGATTTGTGTGATGCTCTCAAAGACACATCATATGGAAACGATTCGATACCATTAAATCATATTGTTGGTGTATATCATAACACGTTTGACTTTCAATTATGCCCAATTTTATATCAATTTGTTCGATTATGCCCAATTTATATAGTATAGATTATGCCCAATTTGTTCGATTATGTCATAACAGGTTTGATACAAAAAATCTAAAAAATGTTTTTGGGAAAATGTTCCAGTATGATACTTGAATTTCTAACATAGATAGACTTTAATTTAAATACTATTGATGATTTAGGAGTTTTTGAGGCGTTTTATTGATTTGGGGAAAAATATGAATTGTTTCCATTTTGTATAGATCGAAACAAAATCAATCATCATTAACTATCTTCTAACATATTTTCCCTTAATTTTAGCAAGTTTTGTATTATATAATGGAGGAAAATTGTTAGTCTAATGCACACATCTTTCTTCCTAAAACCAATTCTAAATATCAAAATTCCTATGGCTACTTACATTCCCAGTTTCATCAACGATTTATCTGCAGTTAAAGACAATGTCAAGCTGCGAGTACGAATTGTTCGTACATGGTTGCAACCTGTGTTTGGAAAGCAACACGTGAACAATCTTGAACTAATACTAATGGATGAGGAGGCAAGTAAATGTGTTTTGTTTGTTTAATTTATAATATATAAATTTGATTCCGACACTAAAATTTGGATACATGTTTTGGAACAGGATACTCGAATCCAAGGTCAGGTGAGGATGACTTTAGTGAATCGCTTCAAAAACCATCTAGAACAGGGTAAAGCTGTAACACTTCAAGGGTACAACCTTGGAGAAATACAACCAAAATACAGGATTCTGAAAAAGGGAATGCGACTAAGTTTTTTAGCCAACACTTTAGTGGAACCATGTCCTAATTTTACAGGATCTGTCCATGGTTTTCAGTTTCGACCCTTTAACTCAATTGTTGGCCTAAAACAGGAGGAGGATGGGCAGTTTGGTATGTGCTTTCCTTTTCTTTTGCAAAATTAGTTATCATACAATGAGTTATATGTGGAGTTATCTGAATGTTTTGTTTCATATACCCAGACGTGATAGGCCAAGTGGTTGCATGTGGTGACCTGGATAATTTTTTTAAAAAAATGGAAAGGCGGTAAAGAAGAAACCACTTGTACTCATTGATGATGAGTAAGTTTTATATACATCTTTGTTTGATCCTATATACAAAGTGTTTCATATTCAAATGCATTTTAAAGTTGTGTCATAATAATTGCAGAGGTATTGAAATGAACTGCACTATATGGGGATCGTTTGCTACAGAATTTTGTGATTTCTTGAGTAAATGTGTTGATCATGGTGCGATTATTGTTGTTCTTTAGCTCGCCATTATGAAGATTTGGGATGGTAAGTTATTTTAAATAATTAACAAATGTATTTAGTTTCATCATTAAATTTACAAAAAAAGCCATAATACGTTAGTTTCCGTAATCATATTTTTGCAATGTACAGGAAAAATGGGAGTGCATAATGGATACAATGGAACAAAGTTATACCTTTTTAATGGCAAGGAAACTATCGACACATCTGAATTAAACGACGTTGATGATTTTAGGCGGAGGCAATGTAAATTCATTTCAATATTTAGGAGTTTTGGATGTTCAAATATTAGCAAATTCTAAAGTTTTAGTGGCAAGGAAAAGCTTCCAACAACCAAAACCATTTAGCAAATTTTAAATTTTTTGTTGTTCAATTTGTTTGAAACACTATCCAATTTCTATACCCTATAGCAAATGTTTAAACTATTTTAAAAACAAAATTTGAACGCCATTGTGATGATAAAAACTTTTAAATAACTCTAATTATTTAAATCTTAATACGCAGTTTGGCTGATAAGCAAGGTAATGAGAAGTCAGAAAATGCTACCTCGCGTATATCTATTGCTTCAAAAAACTCGACGAAAAAAGATTTTGTCCTTAAATCGCCACTAAGAAACATCGTCGACCTACTGGATGTGGCACAAGTACCACCTACAGGACCCATCACTACGTAAATTTTGAGTGTATTACATAAATGACCACGTATAAGGTAACTTTCATGTAATTGTTGTATTATTTATATGTAGGGTGTCCATTCTATAATTGTTGGAACCATATGTGCTGTTCAAGAAGATGACTGCTGGTGGTACATTGGTTGTCGGGTATGCAAAAAAAAGGTGGTAAAATCATCAGATACACGCGTCAAAAGCAAAAAGGGTTTGAAGGTTGTGGCTTCTGATTTCGATGGTAATCTATCAACAACTACAACAAATGTAGTATATAAAAAAGTTTTACACGACCTATAATCAATGTTCATGAGGTATTTTTTTAATTCATAGTGCTATTTAATTTTAGTTTATTACCATGTATCAATATACTATGTCTAATTTGGTTATTATGTGTTTATGTACGCACGTGCAGGTGCTTCAACAAAGACATGCTTTAAACGGTTAGTGCCAAGTAAATGTTTTTGTAACTAACAGTATTATTTATTTAAATGTTAATACCATGCAATCCTAATAATCTGTCGTAATGCTTGTGATGTGTTTCTTTACACATATGCAGGGTTATATTCATTTTTGGATAGCTTCGAAGATTGAAGTCACAAGTATTGTCAGATATAGTTCCAACAATGGACATTCGTTAATTAGATATTTACAACCATTGTAGTTTATACAATCGTTAAGTTACTAGTTATTATTCCATTCACAAAACATTTCAAACTTTTTACATTCGTTGTTCTTTCTTACTCCATTCTAACACATAATTTGTTGATGCAAAATTTCTTTAAAAACCCCGTGATTCCACGGGTCAATAAGCTAGTATCCTATAGATAACCTATTCGAAAAAGTGATAAATAAATGTTATTTAAGGCGGGTAAAATCACAAGAGTAAGCTATCTGGTTAGACTTTATAACTTAAATTTTACCCGTAAGTACTCAAATTATATAACTAGTATGTTTGATCAAAACACTCAAAAATTTTTATCTTTTCGACTTGTGTTACTTATGAAGCAATCGCAATACCTTCGAAAGTTTTATACGAACATTTGGTGGCTTTAGTAATTAAGTAACTTGGTAATACAACTTGTATTATACAAGGATGTGGGTCGTTGAATGTTTGATTTGGGCGTGCTTAGTTATAGAAGAAGAAGAAAAGTAAATATGTTAGATACATGTCAAATTATTTATTTATTTATTTATTTTGTTGTTGTAGATTTGTAGCTTTTTATTACTTGAATTCAAAAAACGATACGAGCACCTCATAAACATACCATACATCGAACAAGCAAATCATAAAATTTTATATTTGATATTTACTTTCCCTCAAAACCGCACATGGATGCTCTTGTTCTACATATTAAACACAATTTTCTTAGATGAACTTCACCCAACCAATGATACAAGTCTCAACTTTCAATCTTTAGCTCACTGCCTCACTCTATATATTTAACCAATTCTCTTTAATACCTCTCACTATCTTTTAGTTAGTACTTATGACAAACCTAAACATGGTTGTAATAAACTTTAGTACATATATAATAAAACTTAATCAAAATTATACTATACATTCAACAAAATTATATGTACATATTTTAGGATAATTTTGGCATCACATTTCTCACAAGAGACAACAATAACACCACCCATTTTGTCAAAGCGGGTATGAGAATTTCTCCAAAGAAAGATAATTCATACAAAAAAATATCAATTACGCACATTTATAGATAATGTAGGTTTTCAAAATATACAGTGGTTGATTCTCGGATAATATTGTGTTTTAAAAATCATCTGTGATTTTCTTGATTTGATTTTCAAAATCAAAACAAATAATAGTGATGAATAGGATAAACATAGTATGAATTCAAATTTAGGGAGTGAGTTATCATAGGGAGAAAATCAAGGGTTTGAAATTATAGAAGTGGTTTGAAGGTTAAACCGGGTCTGGCTAGTATGGCGAGTATCATAACTTATGACGGGTCTTAGTTTGAGTATTATACCTTGATACACCTATAAACCAAAAGCCTTTTGGCTACACCATATTACTGTTGGAAAATGTGGTCAAAGGAGTTGAATGACAATTGATGTTTGTCATCATGTGTACTAATGTGAATTGAAAGTTAAATTAACTTGTGGTTTTATTTTAATTCATGAGACATTAGTAAAATTAATTTTGTTAATTAATTATGACCGTTTTTTTTCAATTCCATTTCCTATAAGCTGAGAGCTCTCCTCTCATTTCCACACACCAAGAAATACAACTTACTCCTCTCTATTTTTTGTTTAACGTTCATCCTGACATTGTGTGTATCCGGTTTGTAATAGAGGGAAGGCACGATTTTGGTTCGCTTTGATAACCCGTTTGTGCTAACGGAGTTATCCGTTGTTGTTGTATCATGGGAGATAGACGTTAATGATTCTCAAGCCCTGTGGAGAGGACGAATCTGTCTTAAGGAAACTGTGAGCATCACAGGCCTCAACACTTTCTTTACTTGTGTTTTTGTGTCTCAACAATTCAAAGATTTACGGTATCGTTTCTCTACACTTTTAGGTTTTATGTTATGGTTTACTTGTGTCTAATAGCAATTCATTTTAGCTAGTGACATTTGTAGTGTTAAGGACTAAGAGTTTTTTTTATCATAGGGTATCAATTATCAAAGTGTATACATGTTACTTGCATTAACAACTTTCTTTAAAATGTATACCATAGTTCAACGGCTCTATTCGTAAAGTGTTCGAAACATCCTTATTATCGATTGAAAAACATATTGCATTTTCACTTTTGTTAAAAAGCAATACAAACAATAACTTGACTGCTTCAACAGCTTAACGTTATTTCGTTTGAATCATAAGCATGTCAATATTGGAATCACAATACCATTTCGTTTGAATCAAACTTATCCTAGTCCAGTAGTCCGTAGTGTTTATTTCGTCATGGTGGTGTAACTTTAAATCTTTATTAACTAGAAGATATAGTAATTCGCATTATCTTTATTTCTTACGGTGGCTTCATAAGTAAGACAAGTCGAAAAGATAATCATTTTTGAGTTTTTTGATCAAGCATACAAGTTATATAATTTGGGTACTTATAGGTAAAGTTTAAGTTGTAAAGTCTAACCAAAATATCTTACTCTTGTGATTTTACCCGCCTAAAATAACATTTTTCTATCCGTTTTTTGAATAGTTTTTCTATAGGATCTACGTCATTCTAGTAAGACAAATATTGAGGTGTTGACAAATTTATCTCACATGTTTTGAACTTCAAAACATGTCAACCCCGACCCAAACCGACAAAAACCGAGCCAACTCAAAAATGGCAAAGACAAAAACTTGAACCGAAAACTGAACCGAGAAATAAATCTCAAAACCAAAACCGAACCAAATAACTCGGTTCGGTTCGTTTTGAGTTGGTTTAGTTATTTCAAACCGAAAATATCAAACTGAACCGAAACTAAACCAAAAGCGACAAAAACCCAAATAAATATACAAAATCGAAGCAGAACCGAAGAAAGTCGGTTCAGTCAGGTTCCAGTCGGTTTATCGGTTCGATTCGGTTTTGGAGTAGATTTGCTCACCCTTATTTTGAAGACTTGCACCCGTAATTAATTTATTGAAGAACCATCAATTACGTTATGAGATACCTCTACGTTAACACAAAAGAGCAACGTGTTTCATTGATTACGTGTTTTATTGAGATATAAAATCCGAAAACATAAAGTATTTCATTTTGATTTTATATCCTTTAATGTTATAAATCACGAAATGTTACAATTGGTTACGATTCAAGAAATAAAAATTTGAAATTAAAAAAGTTGAGAACTCATACTTATTGGAGGCCCACATACAAATCTTATGTTTTTCTCAACACAAGATGTATACCGAACCCACAACCATATACTTATTTCAACATGTGTGAACTATATACCCCAATGTATATAAAGTCCCAAGATGTTGTATCTTTGATCCATGCGGGAATGAAATTATTTATTTTTATTTTATTTTATTTTATTTTTTTTAGTAGCAACTAGGCAAAAAGTTGTATCAAAGACACATCTTGAGGTAATGTATATAATTTTTCTTCTATGAATTATTTTTCTTTTGAGAAATACTCATACCTACTTTGGCGGAATAATGTTATTGCTGTTTCTTTTGAGAAATGTGACGACGAACTTATCCTGATAAAAATGCAGTATAATTTTGTTAAGATTGTATAGTATAATTTTGATTAAGTTTTAGTAGGTTATACTAATGATGATTGTTAGCATGTTTAAGTTTATCATAAGTACTGACTGAAAGATAGTGAGACGTATTAAAGAGAATTGGTTGTATACAAAGAGTGAGCCAAAGATTGAAAGTTGAAAATTATATGTAGAACAAGAGTATCGATGCGCGGTTTTGGGAGAAAGAGATGGGCAAATATAAATTTTATGATTTGCTTGTTCGATGCATGGTATGTTTAGAGCTGCTCGTGTCATTTTTTAACCTCAAGTCCTACGATACTCCTACCAAAAGCTACAAATCTGCAACAAGAAAATATTGGCATGTATGTAATATATTTAGTTTACTTCTTCTACCGTCATTTCTCTCTAAGTATACCCAAAATCAAACATTCAACTACCCACATCCTTGTATTACCAAGTTACTTAATTACTAAAGTCACTAGATGTTCTTATAAAATTTTGGAAGGTATTACGGTGGCTTCATTAGTAATAAAAGTTGAAAAGATAATCATTTTTTAGTGTTTTGATCAAACATACTAGTTAAATAATATGAGATACTACTAATTTATAAGACAGACCCTTTGATAAATACATTTAATTTATTTGGAACACAAAAGAGCAACAACCCCTCGAGAGTAAAGTAAAATACTCAGTTGGTCATGCTGATCATTACGTGTTTGATTGAGATGAGATGTTTATAAACTGTTTTAACGTGTTTAATTTTTCCACTTAAGATATAAAATCCAAAAGTAACATAAACTATTTTTTTCTTTGGTTTATATCTATATGCTTAACTCTTTAATGTTCCAAATCACAAATTTTGATAACCGATAACACCAGGGGTTATTATGCACAAAAAAGAAAAAGAAAAAAAAAATAAAAAAGAAAAAAGAAATCAATATTAGCTCAAATATTAATTATAGTAACATGAAAATGAAAAAAATTTGAGAACTCATAGTTATGTTGTTTTACTACCTATATCTCTAAGGTCTATTCATAGAACATAGACATGTCATAACTAAGGTTGTTTTTTTTTTTTTTTTAAATGTCTTACTAGCCTCTTACTTTTACCGAGTCAGAGGCGGTAAGAGATGGTCAGATATTAGTGTCATTTGTTTTTTTTTTTCTTTTGAGTCAGACTCGATCAGACATATAACATCTTACTCAACAAGAGGTGGGAGGATTGTCTTATTGTCTCTTACTCGGTAAAAGATTAAAGACTTGTGTCAATATAATATATTTGATGGTTTATTAACTACGTTATATTTATGATAAAAAAAATTTGTTTCATATTTACATAAATTACTTATTATCGCATTGCGTTGGTTAATATACAAATTGCAGAAACGAGCACTTAAAATCATTCAGACAATTATACAAATACAAACAATATTATTTCGTTCATATTTAGACTTTCTAGCCACCTCTTACCGGTAAGTTATGATAGTCAGATTCAGACCTAAAATATTTTAATGAAACAAACACACCCTAACTAAACAACATTATACTTATTTCAACATGTATGAACCATATACCCCAATGTATATAAGGTAAGTTGTTATTTCTTTGATCCATATGGGATTGAAAACTTTTTTTACTAATAGGTAACTATTGGCATTTGGCAACAAGTTCCACCAAAGGCACATCTTGCAATAATGCATATTATTAATGTTTTTCCTCTATGATTTACGTTTTTTTTTAAATCTCATATCACGCTTTGGCGAAAATGGTGTTGTTGTTGTTGTTGTTTCTTTTAAGAAGTGTGAAGCCGAACTTATCCTAAAGATAAAATGCAAAAAGAATGTGTTAAGAATATATAATACTATAATTTTGATTAAGTTTTATTATATCTATACTAAAGATGATTGCAAGCATGTTTAGGTTTGTCATGAGATATAAAACCACAAAGTGACATAAACTATTTTATTCTTAGGTTTTATATCTGCTTAACTCATTTAAAAAATTAAAGATGTACATTGGCCCAAAGTTTTCAATCCATATACTTGGACAATATTATTTCATAAGGCCGTACAGAAATCGCGTTTCACTCATGAAAATCGAAAATCGAAATTAAAACGAAAAAAAAAATTGAACCGAACTTGAAACCAAACTGAACTTAACCGAAATAAATATTTGATTTCGGTTCGAATATGATTTTGGCACAATAAAACGAAAATGAATCGAAAACCGAATTCACATAAATTTGTATATTTTATATATATTCATAATTTAAATATAATATTTTTCAAGCATTATTTTTTTATGCTAAAAATATATATAATTAAATAAATAATTAATTAAAATTAAGTAACTCGGGTTATTTGGTTCGGTTTTTGATTATTCAGTTTGGTTAAGCTTTTAGTTTTAGCACAAAAAAATTCAACCGCATTAACCGAATCAAATACATCGAATAACTCAATAACCGAACGAATGAACACCCATATTTCATATAGATTGATTTCACTGACATAAATCATTAAAAAGGAAATACAATGCATTTGTGATGTTAACTATCTTACAAAACAAACATCTTCTTGTTAAATGTCAACACTAAAAATTTATCTCACATGTTTTAAGAGGGATTTGAACCCACAATTATTTAATTAATAACGATCACACATAATATGATATACCGTTAAGTTAGTAGATCATTGCATTTGTTTGAAACACAAAGAGCAACGATCCTCGATAGTAAAAAGTAAAATATTCAAAATTAGTCATGCTGGTTAGTGTTTCATTGCGATGATATGTTTATAAACTATTTTATTTCTTGTTTAAATGTGCTTAATTTATTCACTTAAGATATAAACCCAAAAGTAACATAAACTATTTTATTCTTAGGTTTTAGATATGCTTACTCTTTAATTAATGTACCAAGTCACAAAAGGTGACAAAATCTAGCTAGGGTTGTTACGACACAAAGAAAATCATACTGTAATTTATTAGTTCAAATATAGTCGATTTAGCAATATGAAAAAAAAAAAGAAAAAAAAAATCAAATTGTAATTTATTAGTCAAAATATAGTCGATTTAGCAATATGAAAATTAAGAGAAAAAAAAAGTTGAGAACTCAATGTCTTGTTGCCCATATAACATATTTCCAATTGTCAATCCACTTGAATATATGTTGCACCAACAACAATATAATTATTTCAACTTAAATGTACCTTATACTTCACGGTATATAAGCTGGCAAGAATTTGCTTCTATGTGAGATTGAAAATTGTGCACCAAAGTCAAAACTTGGCATGATGCATACTATCCGTGTTCTTTTTGTATGATTTAAGTTTTTGTTTGAGAAATCCTCGTACCCGCCAGCCTAGCTCTGGTGAAATTGGTGTTGTTATTGTTTCTTATCAGAATTGTCATGCCAAACTTATCTTTAAGATAAAATGCAAATATAATTTTGCTAAGAATGCTAGTATATTACTATGAAATGGAGAGAGTCGCTCTAATTAATCTTAATCCTTAATTATGTTTCTTAAGTTCTTTAATTTGGTATTTGGCAGTACAACCAAAATATATGGTATTAATAATGGTTCATGGCCGGACTATATTTCACAAATAATGGTACGTGGTCGTGGGTTCGACTCTCACGGATAGCGCCAACTTGTTAGTACAAAAAGTGTGACGGATTGTAATGGATGTTAGTGCTGCTTATTGGATTGGGTTAACAAGCTGTTGGTGGGCTGATCTTGTACTAATCCAAGTAGTTTGATTGAGTTCCCTGCACAAGAAGAGTAAACTGTTAGCTTTACCGTGGGGACGGACCCCACGATTAGACTCCGGCGTGAGAGTAAGTACACATTCTTGTTAGAGAAGTAAGAGTATGTGTGTGTTATTATAAGAGAGAAAGTTGTACCTTGTATGGGGATTAAAGCCTTTTTTACAGGCGAGGTTTATAGTAGTTAGCTGCCGGAGCCGGACCCTTGAGGTTCCGTGTTAATCACGGATGCGGACACAGGATACCTTCCACGGCCGGAGGTTCGGTATGCTAAGTATCTTGCGTGCATCTTTTAGTTTGGACTATAGCCAATTTCGTTATTGGGCTTACTGTTGTTCCAGTGTTCGTAGTTATTCTCGTTGTTGGGCCTGGGCCCAGTATGTATATAGCACGATATAGGCCCAGTGAGCCTGCAATACGTGCTATACGTCATCATATACTTTGACAACATTCTGTTTCACACGTATTATTTTCACTGACATAATTCATTTAGGGGGTGTTTGGGTAAAAATCACGTTTGCATAAATGATGTTTGCAAAACCACGTTTTCAAAAAGTAAGTCCCTACCTCCAATTTCAAAACCACATTTTGAAGGCAAATTCAGTTATAATCACGTTTGCAATCAAACAACAAAACTTGATTATTCACGTTTTGAAAACGTGATAATCAAATAATCATGTTTTCAAAGGGTTGCCAAACACCCCCTTAAAAAGAAATACATTGATTTCTTTTAAAGTCAACTAACTACTTTTCAATATACACATCTTTCTCTTAAAAAGGAAACATCAGAAATTTATTTCACATTTTTTGAGTAAAAATAAAAAATAAAAAATAAATAAAAAATAAAACCTTTGATAAATACATTACATTTATTTTGAAGAGAAAAGATCAACAACCTCTCCTAAGTAAAGTAAAATATTCAAAATTGGTCATGCTGATTAGTACGTGTTTAATTGAGTTGCGATGTTTATAAGGATTTATTTTTAGTTTTAATGTGCTTAATTTATCCACTTACATTATAAAACCCGAAAAATAAACTATTTAATTTTTGATTTTATATCCTTCAAAATGGGTATATATGGAATTGACCTTTTAAATAAAATCAAAATGTCTTTTATTAGTTTAAACTTTATTACTTTAGTAATATGAAAATATAAAAAAAGTTTAGAAGTCCTAGTTATAAAAATATGAGAAAGTTTAAATTTTAATACTTTAATATGAAAATAAATAAAAAAGTTGAGAACTCACATATATATTTTATGGGAGGTGATTTGTACATTTCTTATTTTGATTGGGACACTTAATGTATAAATATACAAAACACACTGTAAACACCTGTACAACTATGTTATGCATAAAATAAAGTGTCTCGATTAAAACTTTGAGTGTGCAAATCAATTTCCATACTTTAATACTATATCAAAATGAATGAAAAAAAAAAAAAAAAAAAAAAAAAAAGTTGAGAAGTCATAGTTATATAAGTATGAAAAGGATAGAGATTCTTTCAAATTAGTAAACAAAACAAAGATCGGATCCCGCAGTGGATCTTACAGTTTTTGTGAAAGAACATAACCGGTAATGTTTATACTAACTTAAGAGAATCTCAATCCATATGAAAAACTTCAAACTTTAATACTCTAATATAAAAAAGTTGAGAACTTGTATATATTTTGTCGACTTAATATGAAGCTTTGGTTTTTTCAAACTAAAGATCTATATCAAACCCACAACAATATACTTATTTCAACATGAGTGAACCATATATCCCAATGCATATAAAGTGCCAAGATGCTACGACTTTGATCTATGTGGGATTGAAAACTTAGTTTAATACTCACATATGAAAATATTAAAAACTTGAGACCTCATATATATTTTGTTATGCCCGATACAAATCTTTAGTTTTTCTAGCTAAACATCTATATCGAACCCACTAGCAATATACTTCTTTCAACATGTGTGAATCATGTACCCCAATGTATTAAAGAGAATTGGTTATGTATAAAGAGTTAGCCAAAGATTAAAAGTTGAAAATTCTATCATGTTGGTTGCGTAAAGTTCGTCTAAGAAAATTGTGTTTAATTTTGAGGAAAAGAAATAGGCAAATATAATATTTTATGATTTATTTGTTCAATATATGGTATGTTTATGAGGTGCTCGTATAATTTTTTGACTTCAAGTACTAAAAAGCTTCAAATCTGTAACAAAAAAAAGTTGACATGCATGTAACATATTTAGTTTTCTTGTTCTTTTGTCATTTCTCTCTAAGTATACCCAAAATCAAACATTCAACTACCCACATCCTTGTATTACCAAGCTACTTAATTACTAAAGCAACCGGATGTTCTTATAAAATTTCCGAAGATATTGTGATGGATTCATAAGTAAGACAAGTCGAAAAGATAATCATTTTTGTAGTGTTTTGATCAAACATACTAGTTGTATAATATGAGATACTGCTTAGTTATAAGACCCTTTGATAAATACATTGCATCTATTTGGAACACAAAAGAGTAACAACCTCTCGAGAGTAAAGTAAAATACTCAAAATTGGTCATGCTAATCATTACGTGTTTCATTGAGATGAAATGTTTATAAACTGTTTTATCGTGCTTAATTTGCCCACTTAATGTATAAAACTCACAAATAACATAAACTATTTTATTCTTTGGTTTATATCAATATGCTTAACTCTTAATTTTCCAAATCACAATATGTGATAACCGATAACACCTGGGGTTATTATGCACAAAAAAGAACAAGAAAAAAGAAATCAATATTAGCTCAAATATTAATTATAGTAACATGAAAATGAAAAAAAGTTGAGAAATCATAGGATGTTGCTTGATCTAAACCGTAGATCTATGTCTTTTCCCTTAAACATTGACATATAGCTAACCAAACACCAATATACTTAACTCACAAATAACATAAACTATTTTATTCTTTGGTTTATATCAATATGCTTAACTCTTAATTTTCCAAATCACAATATGTGATAACATATATGCCAAAAAAGAACAAGAAAAAGAAATCAATATTAGCTCAAATATTAAGTAACATGTGAAGTTGAGAAATCATAGGATGTTGCTTGATCTAAACCGTAGATCTATGTCTTTTCCCTTAAACATTGACATATAGCTAACCAAACACCAATATACTTATCTCAACATGTATGAAGCATATACCCTAATGTATATAAGGTAGCAAGAATTTGCTTCTTTAATCCATGTGGGATTGAATACTTAGTTGTTTAAAAGGTAAGTATAGTCTATAGACAACAAGTTCCACCAAAGAAGCATTTTGCAGTAATGCATACTATTTATATATATATATATATATTTAATCTCATATCTCGCTTAGTTGAGAATGATGTTGTTGTTGTTTCTTTTGAGAAGTGTGAAGCCAAACTTATCCCTTAAGATAAAATGTAAAGATAATTTTGTTAAGCAGGTATAGTATGATTCTTATTAAAGTTTTAGTATATCGATTAGTGCAAGCAAGTTTAGGTTTATCAGTTGGATAAATATATAGAGTGAGCTATAGATTGAAAGGTGAAAATTGTATCATATTAGTTAGGTAAAGTTCATCTAAGAAACTTGTGGTTAAGTATGTACAACAAGAGCATCGATACTACATTACTCATACTAAAAGCTACTAATTTGCAACAAGAAAACTTGGCATGTATGTAACTTATTTAGTTTTCTTCCTCTACCGTCAATTTTCTCTAAGTATACCCAAAATCAAATATTGAACTACAAGGGCCGAGCTTAATGTTTTATTGTGGCATGGCCAAAAGCATAATTCTTATGATGTAGAAAGGCCGAAACATAAAATACATTTTTTCCATATGAAATATGTTGAACTATCCACATCTTTTAAGATGTTAAGGCAGAGGTGTTTCTTTTGTGTCATCAGTTAGCAACATTATATTTGTTGATAATTAAATATTAGCTCTCTGTAATCTTAATCCTTAATTATGTTTCTTAAGTTATTTAATTTGGTATTTTGCATTGCAAACAAGATTCTCAAAAGAACTCGAGACCTTGATAGTTAATGGGCCGGGCTTTAATAATCATACAACAAAATAAATGGTATACATAATAGTCCGTGGGCTGGACTATTTTATAAAATAAAATATGTATATGGCCCAACGTTTTCAATCCATATACTATGAAAGCATTCTATTTCACATAGATTATTTTCAACGACATAAATCTTTTAAAAAGAAATAAAAGGCATTTCTATTAAATTTCAGCTAACTATCTTACAAAATATACAACTTTTTGGTTTAAGGCGACATTAAAAATTAATCTTCATATTTTTAGCTGGAGTTGAAACCACGATTATTTTTACTAAAAAACGATCACGCATGATATGAGATACCGCTAATTTATCAGACCATTGCATTTATTTGATTCACAAAGAGCAACAATCCTCGATAGTAAAGAGAAGTATTCAAAATTAGTCATGCTGGTTAACTGTTTCATTGAGATGAGATGTTTATAAATTATTTTATTTTTAGTTTTAATGTGCTTAATTTATTCACTTAAGATATAAAACCCTAAAGTAACATAAACTATTTTGTTCTTAGGTTTTATATGTGCTTAACTCTTCAATTAATATTCCAAGTCACAAAAGGTGACAAAATCTAGCTAGGGTTGTTACAACACAAAGAAAATTTAACTGTAATTTATTAGTTCAAATATAGTCATTGTAGAAAAAAAAAGGTTGAGAACTCATGGTCTTATTGCTACTGCAACATATATTTATTTCAACTTGAATGAATCTTATACTCCACGGTATATAAGCTAGCAAGAATGTGCTTCTTTCATCTATATGGGATTGAAAACTTAGTTTTCAAAATAGAAGAAATAATAACTAGCAGCCAAAAAGGTGTACCAAAGACACATCTTGGCGTGATGCATGCTATCCATGTTCTTTTTGTATGATTTATGTTTCTTTTGAGAAATTCTTGTAACCGCCGGCCTCGCTCTGACGAGTTTGACACGCGTGTTTTCCTTCAACCCATTCAAAAATCAAAACGTGTACCGATCTGAATGTGGATCTTTCATCTAATAGGTTAGTTAAAAGGTTAACAAGTACTTCTTTCTTAATGAAAATTTAAGCAAAACATAATGTCTTTAATAGCAATAACTAATAATAATGAACTTAACCAAGATGAAACCAAATTCCATGTTAGGTAACTTGCTACATTATCACTTTCATGCGAAAAATGATTATCGAATGATCACATCAGAATTGTTTAACACTAATCAAAACTAGAACTAACACGCCTGTGTTTATTCATCCAAAGTTTAAAACGACATCAATATGTGTATATCAAGATTTTCAGAGTTTTTTTTTTCTCGAAAGATGAACACTTAAACTAAGGATGTTATTTTCTCATTACTAGGTATCTCATCAAATCATGATTTTAATTTATTATATATTATTTTTGACACTATCTCTATATCTTGGATACATCGACGGACCCAAGTTGATGATGAAAATACGTTAAAACTCAATCATATATATTTTGCACGGTCGGGTATTGGTATTGGATGCATACAAATCAGCGTCGTATGGTCAAACTATGGTCAATATCTATTATAAGATGTTTTGTTTTAAGCCAAATATCAAGCGTTGTCCAAAACTTGCCGAAATATCCATTAAGTTGATTCAATCATGGTTAATACAATTTGGATGTTTGTGGAAACCTTGTACAAGTTACGATCGAATGAAATATTCTAGCTAGAGGTTTTTGTCTTTCAAAATTTCTTTTTGATTTAAATATAAAACTAAGTTTTATGGATACGGGTGTTAAATAAAATCTATGAAACGGACAAACCGAGCCGACCAGCTCTATTCAAAACCGCAAAAAATGATAACTAGGAACTCAAATCCGAAAAAACCAGATTTTGGATAAGCCCTCTAATCGCGATTCGATTTCGGTTTATATTTTCAAATATCAGTGATTATCTGAATAGAACCGTGTTTTATATACGTATAGTTTTTTTAACAAATTGAGGTTGGAGTATAAATATGTGCAAAAAAAAATATTTTGTAATTTTTTTTTCGTGGGTATAATATGATTTATTACTTTTATTTTTTAATTTTAAGTTTTAATTATTTAAGTGACTTTTAATGCAAGAATTGTGCTTAAGTTAATTGTATAATATGCATATGTTTTAAAATTGTATTTTTTTTTTTATGTAAAAAGTGTTTTATTAATGGCTTTAATTTGTTTTAGCATTGTAAAATTTTGTACAATAAACCTGTAGAGTTGTTAACTTAAATTAAATTTTAATGGAAAAGTGTTTTATCTTTTATATATAGTACTAGTTATAATACCCGTGCATGCACGGGGTTTTGATAAAAAAAAATATTACGTGTTAATATTAAATATTGTTTCTTTAAAGGTAATTGTATATAATTATATAGTTATAAGTTTCGTGCACGCACGAAGTTTATACATAAATCAAATTTATTTTAACATTTTAGTTCAGTATATACAAATATAAGAATTTGCCCATGAAAATTGTGATATAAGTACAACTAATACTTATGCACGTGTTTTTCATTATGCATTAATATCCATTAGAATTTGGTAAAATATTTGTAAAAATTTCTGTTAGGTAAATCAAGATTTAATTTTATTTAACTGACAAAGATGTTGATGTTGTAATTTAAATTTCACAACTGATATTATGTTGTACACATGATGCAAGTTTAATAGCACACAATGAGCGTTGATAAAGTTAAAGTATACTCCTTAAAGTTTTTTAAAAATGTTTTTTTAGATATCCTTATATAAATAAATAAGAATTACATAAGTCATTGTTATAAGTACAATAGCGTATATTTATTTTTATATTAAAGTGACTCGTGCTTACAATTTGATACTTATATTCCCGTTTTTAGTAATTTAGCCGTATTTAAAATGTAAACTCGTGTCCACATAGGTTAAACTTTTAAAAATTAAATAAATAAGTTGAACGTATATAGTAAAAAAATTGATACTTATAATCTTATGCAAATTTATATATTGCTATTTTAAAACAAAATATACATTGTATTTTTTAAGATATAAAGTATAAGGGGTATTTGTTTATAATCTAAAGTCATTAAAAAACATAGAGACTTATAATATTACACTTAACTCTATATAATTTTTAAAAATTAAACCACTAAAGTTTTATTAATCACTCTGAAATGACGTGATTCCTTTATTATATAAAAGATATAGATAATAAATTTGTTTACGTTCGGTATTGTTTTTTCACAAAGATTTTAATTGAACGCGACTTTAATAAAATAGCATTTTACAACAATAGGCTTTCAAATTGATTTTATTTGTTTGTATGTGTTCACTTACTTATTTTAAAGAATCACCAAACTATCTACATTATATTTAAAAAGTTCTATGAGATTTCGTTTATGAATAACGTAGAAACTTTATAGGTATTAAGAATTAGTATAAATATGGGCCATGCCTCATTTGAACCAACACATCTCAAATCATTTGTACTTTCATTCAAACTTTTCTTGCCTTACCATTTTTTTTCGAGATTCTTCTGGTTGCATAAATTAACAAATGCCTAACATACACATCCACCATCAACCCATATTAAACCACATTACAATGACCCAAATCTCACAAAACCAAACAACAAAAACATATAAATATTCAATCTTTAACTACTACTTGATATCGAATACATCTTAATCATCAATAAAAGTACAAAAAACATAAACCCACAACTCAATTACCAAAAAAAAAACTAATCTTAATATACATTAGTTGGTGGTATTAGCTGAAATTTTAAAACAAAATAATACCTTTGACTAAGCAAAAAAGAAGAGGTTTATAAGGTATCGATTTCTTTCAAATTGAGATAAACCGTCGTTTAATATCAAAATTGGTGCGTAAATGGTGGTGGTCGGGTGCCGGATGGCCAATGAGAAGATTAAATTTAACACTTTTGATTGATTTAATTTCTTTTGACAAATCCGATTGGATTTTGTCAATTAGGGTTAGAATTTCTTAGATGATATCGGGGTTTTGAATGGTGGTTTTGTTTGTTTCAATTTTTATTTTAACCCATAAGGTGTTTGTGGAGTGACTTCGCCTTCTTTAAAATTTTTTCTATTATGTTTTTGACACATATAGTTTTTTACACAATTTCTAATGAGAATACGTATAAAAACGAATTTTTATAAATTTTGGCCAAATATAGAAGTATTTAGGGTTTTTTTAATTAAATATATATTTAGAAAAATAAAATAAAATAAATAGATATTGTTTCATAAGGAATGATTTGATTTTTTTGAAATGCAAAAGTCCCACTTGGGGTTTTGTTTTATTATGTAAACGGTTTTCAAATTGATTTTATTTGTTTGTATGTGCTCACTTGCTTCGAGCACAAGGTATGGCAATGACGGATAACACGTTATTGGTATGCCACATCAGCGCTACATCATACACCTCCCAATAACACACCAATAACTAAAACACCCTTCCCTAATAACACGCCACTAACATCACCTGTAGGTCCCACAAAACACTCCACCAAATATACCACTCACTTACAATACCAAAAAAAAAAAAAACGACACACGCACACACAAACGATTGCATTTGGCTTGAGCTATTGCAGTGGCTCAAAATACAAAAGGATGCATTTGGCACAAGTTTGGCATGTTGGCCAGTATGGTTGGCGCACCAATGGCTCACCAATGACACCCATACCTTGTCCACTTAAACTTTTACGTCCTTCCTTTAGTTGCTTACAATGTTGGTTGTCCGAGAAAGTATGACCTAGTATACATGAAATAATTATGTGTGACATTATTTTCTTCGCTAAGGAAAGACGTAAACTCTTTGAGAAGTTTACTTTTTAAAACAAACTGGACAAAGGAGATTGATCATATATGGTTTGAGAAGATGAAGAACGGAAAATACAAGGGTGACGTCTTCCACCTGTTGAAGATAACGCGAAATACAAACAACCATCTGTTGGACATCGAGTGGGAAGGTTGGGATCTTAAAAGGATAGAGTGTGAAGGTAGACTGACTTGAAGGTAAGCCTCGGGTATAATTTGTACTTCAACAATTTACTAATAAGGTCATAAGCTTCAAAATCTGTAGTGAGAAGTTCGGTTAACAGACTGTTGATTCTCACTTCCTGGTCTTTGGGGTTTAGGCTTACCAAATCTGTATCATAAGTTATGGAAGCTAGCAAAATAAAAGCTAAAGCATGCATATCTGATATGCTATCATCGCCTTCTTTCATCTGTCTGCAACTATCCAGGCCACAAATTTTGGATACAAGGCTACCATCACCTTCTTTTATCCATATATTGCATGGTCGTATATTCCCGTGATTAATTAATCTTTTGTTAAAATACGACAAGCCTCTAATGCCTCCTCTCAATAAACTTAGTAACTCTGCCTTTGGAGCCTTGGTGTTCGCTAGATACTCCTCAAGTGTGTAATCACATTTTTTGTATGCAATATAGCAATACGATTCATCATGTTCAATTGAATAGATTCTCGCGATGTTTTCATTCTCACAAAACAAACTACAATTGTTGTCAATTTAAGGTATTGAAGTATAAATATTTTTCAAATTTGGAAAAATTTACCTTCGCATAATCTTCTAGTTGGTTATCATTTTTTTGATATGTTTTAACTTCGTATTATTAGTCATATACTTCAAATCCCTTTCTTTGAAACCCAAAGTACAAACTGATATAAACCTAAATCTATGTTAATTCAACGAAGGACATAAAACAAACCAAAATTGTAGATGTTTTGATGAACGTGGTAATAGTTTTTACTAGTCATTGTTAGTTATTTTGTGTTTTCATCAACTGATTCTTGTGAAGTTTGATGAACACGAAAGTAGTTTAGCTTTACCATGTTATATTTTACTTTGTGTTGGCAGTATTTTCGCTATCCACTTTGGTATTTTGGTTGGTATTAAATTTAATAACATTGGTTTTGCATCTAATATTGGGCAAGTAAACTGGTACTAGTAATAGTTTGATGGGTAAAAATGTAGTAACAGATATGGATAGAAAAATGTTTATATAATGTATTAACCAAAAATTATACAAAAAGAGAATAATCAATAAACTGTATAGGTTGAAGTCTAAATGCAGTGGCGAATCCAGGAATATTAAACATGTGTGGCACAAAAAAATTACCGCGCTATAAAACTGACGTGGTTCTTTGATCTAGTCGTGTCGATGAAATTTTCAAGTTGATATGTCAGTCGGGTAAGGTCTAATCTAACACAAGTTTGCTAATGAAATGGAAAAACAAATGTTATGTACTTATGTATCAAGTAATAAGTATTTAAAGTTTTTATATCAACTTCTTCAGTTATTGTTTTTACATCAGCCTCTTCACTTATTTATGGCTCATTAGAATTCATGATTAAATCATTTGTTGCTAATACCTTATGCTACCTTTTCTTCTAATATACGACAATAAACAATTGTTTAGAAGGTCGTCGCCTTTTATTTTAACGGTAGAAAGTCATTACCTATTATAAAACTTTAACATCTTCACTTTGACATATAACATTATTCAAACTTGTAGTCGAATTTAACCAGTATCAAAGTTCAATTCATGCCACTTAAAGTTGAATTTAACGATCACATGAATACTTAAATTCATGACTAACTTCTATTTTTTGTTATTTAAAAGTTGGTACATATTTACTTTTTCTAGAAGAATTATCGAGCTAGTATTTGTAAGATTAGATAGTTGCAACATCTCTTTATTTTATCAAAACCATATGTGATATTTCAAAAAGTTTAATAATTATAATATAGATATGTGTGCAGTTTTGACAATTTATGAAAGTATGAGGGTTAAAATATAACAACAAATAAAAGCAAGCCTTTAAGTACAAAATTAAGACATTGGGTTTTGGGTCATCTTCTGTGTCAACAACAAAACCATATAGACTCCATTAAAGCAAGATTTTGAGATCTGTTTTCACTTGTTTCCTTAATCTTTATGATGTTTTTCTTTCTTCTTATTTGAATGCAATGTGGTTCCCATTCTAAGATACCTCTATTTCACCTAACCTAACTAACCCATATGTGGCAAGTGCTATAGGTAGCCAGGCTTTGGCTCCGCCCCTGTCTAAATGTACCAAACAAGAAATATGACACGAATGGAGTAACCACAAATTTTGAAGGAAGCCTCTACATTGTATAATTTTAATCATCTTTGATACTTTAATACTTAAAATTGTCAAAAATTAAGTTAACTGCCTCAGTTAAATATGAAACGTAAGTCGAGTACCTTTTTATGTATTTTGTCCTCTTTGAAAGAATACATATGCAATTCTTCTTTACACATAATATGAGATACCACTGAGTTATGAGACCATTGCATTTATAAATATACTTAAACATGGAAGGAAACGACACCATTTAGCCGCACGCAAAAGAAAATGATGCCAAAGAATGAAACAACAATTTGGTGCAAAAAGAAAGAATAAAACAATCTCGAAACGATGTCGTTTCGACGAGTTTTAGAAAATGGCAAAAGTACACCCGAACTATGCGACGCTTTAGAAAACAAACCCCAAGACTTTTTTATATTTACAAAATTTTAGCCTAACATACTTTATTTATCAAATATGTAATAAATATCTAGCGAATTATTTAATAAAAAATATATCGATGCCGAGAACTCTATATTGCGAACAAAACGAGCTCAATATTGATATGCTTTTGACTCGCGTATAATTTTATAAAAAATGATGAAGTTTAATATATATTTAAAAAATAATAATAAAAAAAACTTTCAAAACACACCCTTAAACTATCTAACAACTTTAAAAATTAGCACGGAAATAGTAAATAAACTATAAGGATAAAAGTTTAAATTATATAAATTATTTACGAATTTTTAATATAATAAACTTTATTCGTCAAATATGTGACAGATACGTAGCGAATTATTAATGAAAAAACATATTGTTGCGAATAGCTATGGATTACAAACAAAGCGAGTCCAATACTGATATGTTTTTGACGCATGTACGATACAAAAACTACCCTGGACTTTTTGATATTTACGACTTTTAACAAAACAAACTTTATTCGTTAAATATATGTCGAATATCACGCAATATTTTTAAATAAAAAATATACTGATGAGAAGAGCTATTGATTACACATAAATCCATCCCAATGTTGATATGGTTTTGGCCTACCGATGTGAAGAGCTCTAACATGTGAACAAAAACACATACGACAAAACACATATAATGAAAAAAAAAAAAAAAAAAAAACCTTCGCAACGCTGCACATAATTTATACAACACAAATACGAGAAAACACATATAGCATAAAAACTAAAAGCCAAAAACTGCTACAACGCACAATTACCTCACCTCATTTGTTTGAAACACAAAGAGCAACAATCCTCAATTTTAAAGTAAAATATTCAAAATTAGTCATGCCGGTTAGTGTTTCATTTAAATGAGATGTTTATAAACTATTTTACTTTTGGTTTTAATGTGCTTAATTTATTCACTTAAGTTATAAAACCCAAAAGTAGCATGAACTATTTTATTCTTAGGTTATATGCTTAACCCTTTAATTAATGTTCCAAGTCACAAAAGGTGACATACATTTAGCTAGGGTTGTTACGACACAAGGAAAATCAAAATGTAATTTATTAGTTCAAATATAGTCTATTGTAGCAATATGAAAAGTTAAAAAAAATAATAATAATAAATTAAAAAAAAAAAAAAATTAAAAGCTAATGGTCTTGTTGAAAATGCAACATTTATCTAGGTGTCAATTTACTTGAATAAATATTGCACCAACAACAATATAATCCTTTCAACTTAATTGAAGCCTATACTCCATGGTATATAAGCTAGCAAGAACTTGCTTCTTTGATCTATGTGGGATTAAAAACTTAGTTTTCAAAAAAAATAAATTAATAACTGGTAAGCAAAAAGTGTACCAAAGACACATCTTACAGTGGGTAAGTTTTGAAGCTATGTATTGCGTTACGACACATCTCGGCTTGCCTTTTCTTCATCGCGGTTTCTCTCTAAAAGTTCACGACACATCCAGACACCCATTATATATACCAAAGAATGTTAGTTTCGCAAAATGTTTAAGCAAAGTCCAAGTTGGCAAAAATGTCCAAAATGGTAAGTCCTTTTGATCAAACCCTATCCAATCTGGCTCCGTTCTTCATCAGCAATCAAGTATCATAACCAGAGAGGTGTTTTTTGGGTTTGCCACTTCAAAATATTGTATACCATATATACGAGTTCAAGCAAAGCAAATTACATATCTTTGTGTACTTATATTTCGGTAACAATTTTATGTGGTTAAAGTATATTATTACTATTAATCTAAACAATTCAAAACTACAAACTGACTGTAAAACAAATGATTATATATCATACAATACCAAAAGAATTTACTATCCAAATACAACAATGCTGGCAAAAGTCCTACACATTGGACAATTATTCTTACATATTAACCACCTCTTAATGCATTGTGCATGATACACATGCTGACATCCCAAAGTCCCCGTCTTGTCGTCTTCATCGTATTCATCCATACAAATCGCACAAATAATAGCATCTCGCGTTGTGCTGCCACC
This sequence comes from Chrysanthemum makinoi, assembly GCA_910596185.1. NCBI lineage: Eukaryota > Viridiplantae > Streptophyta > Magnoliopsida > Asterales > Asteraceae > Chrysanthemum > Chrysanthemum makinoi. The sequence goes on from OU343221.1 coordinate 334,679,910, forward strand.
ATCTTCATGGATTTGTTTAAAATATAATATATGCTGGGAAATATTATTGTATCTTGTGATATATCTCCGAGTATCGGCGCGTTGTGGTGGCAGGTAAGTATATGTAGTTAAAACTTTCAGAGTAAATTACTTTTTAGTTTTATGTTTCTTGATATAATAATTTTACGGGTGTTGACAATTTTAGCTTTGAATGAAAATAAGCGCTAATAAACCAGCTTATATAAAAATTGTAGATTACCTTCGTGATATTGCGGCAATACGAATGCAGTAGCTAATAGTATTACGGATATGTGAGGTCAAGCTGGTTGACAATGACATATAATCGTAAGTGAGTAAGAGATAATGTCAATTAACTAAATCAATACAGTATAAAAATTTACACCTACTAATCACCAAACATTTTATTTTATTTTGGATTTTTTTTTTCTCCAAATCATTTATAAAAGCAGATTCGTACCATGTTAAGAAAAATTAGTTCTACATATATACACCTTTTAAATTTTGTTTTTTATTATACTTGTTGGTATTGTTCAAATCTTGCTAGCTAGTATAAGGTGACCTTCAAATCTTGTTTTTTATGGGTCGGAAAGATTTGTTTTCTAAGGCTTTGGAGATTGTCTAATAGGGTACAATTAGAAAAAAAGTATAGTACATTAAATTGTTCACTTTTATCGTTTGCCATTGTTATTTCAATGAAGGCTTTGGAGAAATAGGCAATAAAATTTTAGCTAAAAAGTCATGAGAACATGTGCTCATTGTTTGGGGACAGGTTTTTTTTGGAAGGGACAATCACCAACCCAAATAAGTGCGTGATCATGATTTCCTTGTTCATTTAAACCTTATGAAGAAAAATTGCAATATTGTTTAGGCGTATGAATAAATTGCAGTATTGTTTACATTGTTTATCATCTACCATTTAGCTTTTGACAATGGAGTGAATGGACTCTTTCAAAGTGTTAATATATAAGAACAAATTGAAGATCCGTTCATGATTTAGGAAAATGATTGAGAGGCCTAAATATATGACTAATTTTATGTCTAAATGTATGTGAAAGTTGTTTATTAGTTTGTAAAGTAGTAGGTTCATCTGCTATTACCAATAAAATGTTGACACACATTTAGAAATACCAATTAAACATGTTAATCGATCCTATATTCCAATATGATTTATTCATTTGGGTAACTAATGTCCTAAACTATTAGCATAAGTTATTGCAGACATCATCCTCTTTGTAAATTATTCATAGCAAAAGTTTGAACACAAATGCATTATAAAAAATTTATCTATTACTTAAAATAATAGTTATTGTTGTTTAAGTTTATTATATTTACCCTTAAGCAAAATTGTTATTTAAATTTTAAATAAAAACGCAATATTTAATTGTCAAAGGGTAAAACCGGTTTTTTTAAATGCATTTTTTTCTTTTAAATTTTGTCTTTTTTTTATCTGTGAACAATAAATTTGAGACGGAAAAGGTCAGCACTTTTTAATCTTAATCCTTAATTATGTTTCTTTAAGTTATTTGGTACTTTGCAATACAACAAGATTCTAAAAAGAACTGGAGTCCATCAATAGTTTATGGGTCGGGTTTAGTATTCATACAGCCAAAAAATATGGTATTTATTCATAATGGTTCATGGGCCTGACCGTATTTCACAAATAATGGTCTATGACCCAAAGTATATGATAATGGGACATGGCCCAACATTTTCAATCCATATACTTTGACAACATTCTAAAGTCAACTAACTGTTTTTCAATATACACTTTTCTCTTGAAAGGCAACATTATAAATGTATCTCCCATGTTATAGTTAAGCATGACTTGAACCTATAACTATTTTATTGGAAAAGGATGTCACAAAATATGAGATACGGCTAAGTTACAAGTAATAAAAAGCTACAAATTTGTAAAAAAAAAGAAGTTGACATGTATAACATATTTAATATTCTTCTTCTATACTGATTTCCCTCTAAGCATACCCAAAATCAAACATTGAACTATCCACATCCTTGTATTACCAAGTTACTTAATTACTAAAGTTACTAGATGTTCTTATAAAATTTTCGAAGGTATTATGGTGGCTTCATAAGTAAGACAAGTCGAAAAGATAATCAGTTTTGAGCCAAAACATACCAGTTATATGATACTCGTATGAGATACTGATAAGTTATAAGACCCTTTGATAAATACATTGCATTTATTTGGAACACAAAAGAGCAACAGACGAGAGTAAAGTAAAATACTAAAAATTGGTCATGGATCAGTACGTGTTTCATTGAGATGAACTCACAGATAAATTGTTTTATTTTTGTTTTAATGTGCTTAATTTGCCCACTTAAGATATAAAACTCAAAAATAACATAAAATATTGATTCTTTGGTTTATATCTGTATGCTTAACTTTTTAATGTTCCAAACCACAAAAGGTGATAACAACTTTTGTTAAGCAAAAAATAAAATAAAATAAAATAAAAAAGAAAAAAAGAAAATAAATCAAACTGTATTTTATTAGTTCAAATATTAATTATGGTAACATGAAAATGAAAAAAGTTGAGAACCCATAGTTTTGTTGTTTTGTATCTATATCTTTATGTTTATTCATAGAAACATAAACATATAGCTAACCAAACAACAATATACTTATGTCACATGCATGAATTGTACACCCTAATGCATGTGGGTTTGACAACTTAGATTTTTAAAAGGTTACTATAGGCAAAAAGTTCCACCCAAGACACATCTTGCAGTAATGCATATTATTTATGTTTTTTTTTTGTATGATTTATGATCTTTTTGAAAAAATCACATATCTCGCTTTGGCGAGAGAATGGTGGTGTTGTTTTTTCTTTTGAGAAGTGTGAAGCCAAACTTTTCCTGAAGATAAAAGCATAAAAATAATTTTATTAAGAATGTATAGTTGAGTTTTGATTAAGTTTTATTATATATCTATACTAAAGATGATTTTAAGCATGTTTAGGTTTGTCATAAGTATTGAGTCAATGATATTGAGACGTATTAAAGAGAATGGTTAAATATAAAGGTGAGCTGATTTTTGAAAGTTGCGAATTGTATCATATTGGTTGGTTAAATAAAGTTCATCTAAGAAAATTTTGTTGAATATGTGGAACAAGAGCATCGAATTGAAGCGCGGATTTGGGGTAAAGAAATAGGCAAATATACAATTTTATGATGTGCTTGTTCGCTGTATGGTATGTTTATGAGCTACTTGTATCACTTTTTAACTTCAAGTAATACGATACCAAAAGCTTCAAATCTGCAACAAGAATTTTGGCATGGTATGTAACATATTCAGTTTTGTTTTTCTACCGTCACTTCTCTCTAAATGTTGGCATCTATCATACCGATATTTAGACTTGATATGAAACACAAAGAGCAACAATATATCCTCGATAGTAAAGTAAAATATTTAAAATTAGTCATGTTGGTTTGTCTTTCATTGAGATAAGATGTTTATAAACTAATTTATTTTGGTTTTAATGTGCTTAATTTATTCACTTAAGATATAAAACCCAAAAGTAACATAAACTAATTTATTCGTTGGTTTTACATATGCTTGAATCTTTAATTAATGTTCCAAGTCACAAAAGGTGACAATTGACAACATTTAGTTAGGGTTGTTACGACACAACAAAAATAAATAAAAATTAAAATTAAAAAAAGAAAAAAAAAACAACTGTATTTTATCAGTTTATAAAATATAAAAACTAAAAAAAAAGTTGAGAACTCATGGTCATGGTGATGATCCGACACGTGCTCAATTGTCTGTACACTTGAATATATATTAGACCAACAACAATACAATTATTTCAACTAATTTATTTTTGGTTTTAATGTGCTTAATTTATTCACTTAAGATATAAAACCCAAAAGTAACATAAACTAATTTATTCGTTGGTTTTACATATGCTTGAATCTTTAATTAATGTTCCAAGTCACAAAAGGTGACAATTGACAACATTTAGTTAGGGTTGTTACGACACAACAAAAATAAATAAAAATTAAAATTAAAAAAAAAAGGAAAAAAAACAACTGTATTTTATCAGTTTATAAAATATAAAAACTAAAAAAAAAAGTTGAGAACTCATGGTCATGGTGATGATCCGACACGTGCTCAATTGTCTGTACACTTGAATATATATTGGACCAACAACAATACAATTATTTCAACTTAAATGAACCTTGTACTCCATGGTATATAAGCTAGCAAGAATTTGCTTCTTTGATCTATGTGGGATTGAAAACTTAGTTTAAAAAAAAAAAAAAAAAAAAAACTAGTAGGCAAAAACGTGTAACAAAGACACATCTTGGCGTGATATACACTATCCATGTTCTTTTTGTATGATTTAAGTTTTTTTTGAAAAATTCTCGTACCCGCCGGTCTCGCTCTGACGAGATTGGTGTTGTTATTGTTTCTTACAAGAAATGTGATTCCAAACTTATCTTGAAGATAAAATGCAAAGATAATTAATTTGATTAGGTTTTCGTATATCTATTACTAAAGTCGATTTCAAGCATGTTTAGGTTTATCATAAGTACCGAAAAATAGTGAAATGTATTAGAGAGTGGGTTAAATGATGGTTGGGTAAAGCTCATTTAAAAAAAAATTGTAGTTAAATATGTAGAACAAGATTGGCATGTATGTAACTTACTTAGTTTTCTTGCTTCTTCTATGGTCAATTTTTCTCAAAGTATACCCAAAATCAAATATTGGACTACAAAGGCCGAGCTTAACGTTTTAGTGTGGGTGTGCCAAAATTGTAAATCCTACATTTACAACACATCTCGGCTTGCTTTTGCTTCATTGCGGTGTCTCTCTGAAAGTTTATGACACATCCAGACACTCCGGCCGATGCTTGCTTCCTCAAGTCGGGTATTTGTATGCATTATCCGATAACTATTTTTGGTTACGATACAAGAAAATAAAATAAGGGTCAATTTCATATTTTTTGACTAAAATACACCGTTGGTCCCTAAACTTGTACCAAAGCATCGCATGATGGGACAAACCTTGCCCTTTTCATAGGCTGGAGGTCCAAAACATGGGTTTTAATGCCAAGAAGTCCCTTGACCACTAATACCAAAGTCAATCTCTTATTTTATCATGTAGTCGAGGTTATTTTAGTCCATATACATTTATATTTTTGTTTCTTTACATTTGATTTTGTCAGATTCCTTGTATCTTAATACCTTGTTTCTTCTCTTCTTGTTTCTGGTCTCTTCATCAGATGGATCTTTCTTCATCAACCGATTAGATCATATGGCATCATTCAATAAAATCGAAATTGGTGTGGATCTCTATGATGTGTTTGGCGAAATCATACCAAAAACTGTTGATCAACATGCATCGGTTGCATTCATTTCCCCTCAAGTGTTGAAAGTTATGAAGAAATATAATGTCACAGAGGAGTATGCCCACAGCGCACAGATCGTTGTACAAGCATATAAAAGAAGTGTGGAAAGGTATAAATCAAGTGTACCTCATGACTAAAAATATTCCGAAGTCTCTGTAAATGGGTGTGATCAACTTGGCAAGGACATTGGAAGAACTCCAAGATCAAGTCAAGTCTTTACTCGTTCATGCTATGAGTATACGACTTTCAGTTCATCATGTCGTGTATTGTTGTATCGACAATATTAAAAGTTTGGCCTCCCCATCTTCTTCTAAATGGTTGTTATACAAGTCTCTACGGAAATAAGTCCATAATACCAATAATAAATCAAGGAGATGTGTAATACTACACATCCATTTCCCGTTTGTGTTTTCACGTTTTCTAATGACAAGGTTCACTATGTGATGATCGTGGTGCATGTTGACGTAACTTGCAAGAAAGTATTCTTACAAATTGCCTACGGCTTCTTATTGAAACAAACGCTCAGCCTTTTGACACAGATACCGGTTAACAAAAAGTCAAAAGACAAACAAGTTCAAAATCCGTTATCAGTGTCAAAAAAATGAAACAAGTGTACTCATTATCGATTTGATAGCAAAATATCTTTTTTTATCTTATACTACGTATACTTTATGTGAATGTTTCTGCATTTGAGATAGCAAATAACATTGGTGAGACACCAAGAAACGTATGTGACAAGTGGGATGGGGATCAATTAAAAAGTGCACTAAATTAAAAAGTATGAAAAGTAATGACATAATGACACGTGGCTCCCTATAGTTTCGTACTTAATATTTAATTACCTCTGTTACTCAACCATCCCCAAAACACAACTAAAAACACCATTAAAAAAAGGGTTTAAGCTATTAAATAGTCACGTACTATCTCCAATGTCCCGATATGACCGTATTTCACAAATAATGGTCTATGACCCAAAGTATATGATAATGGGACATGGCCCAACATTTTCAATCCATATACTTTGACAACATTCTAAAGTCAACTAACTGTTTTTCAATATACACTTTTCTCTTGAAAGGCAACATTATAAATGTATCTCCCATGTTATAGTTAAGCATGACTTGAACCTATAACTATTTTATTGGAAAAGGATGTCACAAAATATGAGATACGGCTAAGTTACAAGTAATAAAAAGCTACAAATTTGTAAAAAAAAAGAAGTTGACATGTATAACATATTTAATATTCTTCTTCTATACTGATTTCCCTCTAAGCATACCCAAAATCAAACATTGAACTATCCACATCCTTGTATTACCAAGTTACTTAATTACTAAAGTTACTAGATGTTCTTATAAAATTTTCGAAGGTATTATGGTGGCTTCATAAGTAAGACAAGTCGAAAAGATAATCAGTTTTGAGCCAAAACATACGGTTATATGATACTGTATGAGATACTGATAAGTTATAAGACCCTTTGATAAATACATTGCATTTATTTGGAACACAAAAGAGCAACAGACGAGAGTAAAGTAAAATACTAAAAATTGGTCATGGATCGTCATCGTGTTTCATTGAGATGAACTCACAGATAAATTGTTTTATTTTTGTTTTAATGTGCTTAATTTGCCCACTTAAGATATAAAACTCAAAAATAACATAAAATATTGATTCTTTGGTTTATATCTGTATGCTTAACTTTTTAATGTTCCAAACCACAAAAGGTGATAACAACTTTTGTTAAGCAAAAAATAAAATAAAATAAAATAAAAAAGAAAAAAGAAAAAATAAATCAAAATTTGTATTTTATTAGTTCAAATATTAATTATGGTAACATGAAAATGAAAAAAGTTGAGAACCCATAGTTTTGTTGTTTTGTATCTATATCTTTATGTTTATTCATAGAAACATAAACATATAGCTAACCAAACAACAATATACTTATGTCACATGCATGAATTGTACACCCTAATGCATGTGGGTTTGACAACTTAGATTTTTAAAAGGTTACTATAGGCAAAAAGTTCCACCCAAGACACATCTTGCAGTAATGCATATTATTTATGTTTTTTTTTTGTATGATTTATGATCTTTTTGAAAAAATCACATATCTCGCTTTGGCGAGAGAATGGTGGTGTTGTTTTTTCTTTTGAGAAGTGTGAAGCCAAACTTTTCCGAAGATAAAACGCATAAAAATAATTTTATTAAGAATGTATAGTTGAGTTTTGATTAAGTTTTATTATATATCTATACTAAAGATGATTTTAAGCATGTTTAGGTTTGTCATAAGTATTGAGTCAATGATATTGAGTTCGTATTAAAGAGAATGGTTAAATATAAAGGTGAGCTGATTTTTGAAAGTTGCGGTTGTATCATATTGGTTGGTTAAATAAAGTTCATCTAAGAAAATTTTGTTGAATATGTGGAACAAGAGCATCGAATTGAAGCGCGGATTTGGGGTAAAGAAATAGGCAAATATACAATTTTATGATGTGCTTGTTCGCTGTATGGTATGTTTATGAGCTACTTGTATCACTTTTTAACTTCAAGTAATACGATACCAAAAGCTTCAAATCTGCAACAAGAATTTTGGCATGGTATGTAACATATTCAGTTTTGTTTTTCTACCGTCACTTCTCTCTAAATGTTGGCATCTATCATACCGATATTTAGACTTGATATGAAACACAAAGAGCAACAATATATCCTCGATAGTAAAGTAAAATATTTAAAATTAGTCATGTTGGTTTGTCTTTCATTGAGATAAGATGTTTATAAACTAATTTATTTTGGTTTTAATGTGCTTAATTTATTCACTTAAGATATAAAACCCAAAAGTAACATAAACTAATTTATTCGTTGGTTTTACATATGCTTGAATCTTTAATTAATGTTCCAAGTCACAAAAGGTGACAATTGACAACATTTAGTTAGGGTTGTTACGACACAACAAAAATAAATAAAAATTAAAATTAAAAAAAAAAAAACAAACATGTATTTTATCAGTTTATAAAATATAAAACTAAAAAAAAGTTGAGAACTCATGGTCATGGTGATGATCCGACACGTGCTCAATTGTCTGTACACTTGAATATATATTAGACCAACAACAATACAATTATTTCAACTAATTTATTTTTGGTTTTAATGTGCTTAATTTATTCACTTAAGATATAAAACCCAAAAGTAACATAAACTAATTTATTCGTTGGTTTTACATATGCTTGAATCTTTAATTAATGTTCCAAGTCACAAAAGGTGACAATTGACAACATTTAGTTAGGGTTGTTACGACACAACAAAAATAAATAAAAATTAAAATTAAAAAAAGAAAAAAAAAACAACTGTATTTTATCAGTTTATAAAATATAAAAACTAAAAAAAAAGTTGAGAACTCATGGTCATGGTGATGATCCGACACGTGCTCAATTGTCTGTACACTTGAATATATATTAGACCAACAACAATACAATTATTTCAACTTAAATGAACCTTGTACTCCATGGTATATAAGCTAGCAAGAATTTGCTTCTTTGATCTATGTGGGATTGAAAACTTAGTTTAAAAAAAAAAAAAAAAAAAAACTAGTAGGCAAAAACGTGTAACAAAGACACATCTTGGCGTGATATACACTATCCATGTTCTTTTTGTATGATTTAAGTTTTTTGAAAAATTCTCATACCCGGTCTCCTTGACGAGATTGGTGTTGTTATTGTTTCTTACAAGAAATGTGATTCCAAACTTATCTTGAAGATAAAATGCAAAGATAATTAATTTGATTAGGTTTTAGGTATATCTATTACTAAAGTCGATTTCAAGCATGTTTAGGTTTATCATAAGTACCGAAAAATAGTGAAATGTATTAGAGAGTGGGTTAAATGATGGTTGGGTAAAGCTCATTTAAAAAAAAATTGTAGTTAAATATGTAGAACAAGATTGGCATGTATGTAACTTACTTAGTTTTCTTGCTTCTTCTATGGTCAATTTTTCTCAAAGTATACCCAAAATCAAATATTGGACTACAAAGGCGAGCTTAACGTTTAGTGTGGGTGTGCCAAAATTGTAAATCCTACATTTACAACACATCTCGGCTTGCTTTTGCTTCATTGCGGTGTCTCTCTGAAAGTTTATGACACATCCAGACACTCCGGCCGATGCTTGCTTCATCAAGGGTATTTGTATGCATTATCCGATAACTATTTTTGGTTACGATACAAGAAAATAAAATAAGGGTCAATTTCATATTTTTTGACTAAAATACACCGTTGGTCCCTAAACTTGTACCAAAGCATGCAGATGGAAAACCTTGCCCTTTCATAGCTGGAGGTCCAAAACATGGGTTTTTAATGCCAAAGAAGTCCCTTGACCACTAATACCAAAGTCAATCTCTTATTTTATCATGTAGTCGAGGTTATTTTAGTCATATATTTATATTTTTGTTTCTTTACATTTGATTTTGTCGATTCCAACTTGTATCTTAATACCTTGTTTCTTAACTTCTTGTTTTCCGGTCTCTTCATCGATGGATCTTTCTTCATCAACCGATTAGATCATATGGCATCATTCAATAAAATCGAAATTGGTGTGGATCTCTATGATGTGTTTGGTGAAATCATACCAAAAACTGTTGATCAACATGCATCGGTTGCATTCATTTCCCCTCAAGTGTTGAAAGTTATGAAGAAATATAATGTCACAGAGGAGTATGCCCACAGCGCGATCGTGTACAAGCAAATAAAAGAAGTGTGGAAAGGTATAATTAAATCGAGTGTACCTCATGACTAAAAATATTTGATGAATCTCTCAAATGGGTGTGATCAACTTGGCAAGGACATTGGAAGAACTCCAAGATCAAGTCAAGTCTTTACTGCTTCATGCTATGAGTATACGACTTTCAGTTCATCATAATGTCAGTGTATTGTTGTATCGACAATATTAAAAGTTTGGCCTCCCCATCTTCTTCTAAATGGTTGTTATACAAGTCTCTACGGAAATAAGTCCATAATACCAATAATAAATCAAGGAGATGTGTAATACTACACATCCATTTCCGTTGTGTTTTCACGTTTTCTAATGACAAGGTTCACTATGTGATGATCGTGGTGCATGTTGACGTAACTTGCAAGAAAGTATTCTTACAAATTGCCTACGGCTTCTTATTGAAAACAACGCTCAGCCTTTTTGACACAGATACCGGTTAACAAAAGTCAAAAGACAAACAAGTTCAAAATAGTTATCAGTGTCAAAAAAATGAAACAAGTGTACTCATTATCGATTTGATAGCAAAATATCTTTTTTTATCTTATACTACGTATACTTTATGTGAATGTTTCTGCATTTGAGATAGCAAATAACATTGGTGAGACACCAAGAAACGTATGTGACAAGTGGGATGGGGATCAATTAAAAAGTGCACTAAATTAAAAAGTATGAAAAGTAATGACATAATGACACTAATGGGCTATAGTTCTTAATATTTAATTATACACTGTTACATCAACCATCCCAAAAACAAACTAAAAACACCATTAAAAAAGGGTTTAGGTCATGCAAATGGCGTCATCTCCGTCATCCCGATATAATTAGTGCGTGTACTAAATTCGTTAATTAAATAGTCATGCTTTTGATTTCGCACGCTAATATGGTACATAGGATGACCCCTACCAGGTAAACCGTTACCAAACTGCGTGAAATGTTATTTTTGCTTAGCAAAAATGGTCCCTTGTTGTGCATTTTTTGCAAAATCGATCCTTTTAGCGTTTTTCAAAATAAGTCCTTGTACATTTTTTTTTGCACCGTTAGTCCTTCCGTTAATAATTTTTAAACCGTTAGTCTATTTTTCAAATAATAGTTTTAGCTAGTTAGTCTCTCCACTAATAATAGTTTACGCCATTTTTGTCCGCTTTTCTTTCGTTTTTATCCGTTTCCTCACATTTTTCTACGTTACGTGGGTTTTATCCGCTTCTCCTCGTTTTTACGTTTTTGTCCAACGTTTGAAAATACGTTCTTTATGCGCTTTCACGACACTTTTTACATTTTATCCGTTTTCATTTCGTTTTTATCCGTTTGCCTAATTTTTACGTTTGTGTACGTTTTCATTCCACGTTTTATATGTTTCATACGCTTTTATGTTATTTGTGCTTTTTTATCCGTTTTAGTCCGTTTTAATTTTAATTTACGCGTTTTTACAAAAACTTTTTTTAAAGCTTTGTTTTTAAACTTTTAAAATTAAGTTTTAAAAACTTTAGTTAAGTTTTTTAAAAATTTACGTTTTTAAAAAACGTTTTTAAAACTTAAAACTTTACGTTATAAAAAAATATATATATATATATAATAATAATAAAACTTTCTTTAAAATTCGTTTTTAACTTTTTAAAATTTCTTGTTTTAAAGAAAAAACTTTCGTTCGTTTTTAAAAAATTTACTTTTAAACTTTACTTAAAAAACTTTCTTTAAAATTTACGCTTTTAAATTTTACGTTTTTAAAAACTTTCGTTCGTTTTTAAAAAATTTACGTTTTATTAAAAAAAACTTTTAAAAATCCGTTTTTTAAAGAAAAACTTTCTTTAAAATTTACGCTTTTTTTAAAATTCGTTTTTTCTAAAAACTTTCGTTCGATTTTAAAATTCACGTTTTAAAAAAACTTCGTTAAGTTTTAAAAAATTTGCGTTTTATTAAAAAACTTTTATTAAAAACTTTAAGTTCGTTTTAAAAGAAAAACTTTCTTTAAAATTTAGGTTTTTTTAACTTTTTTTTAAAAATTTCACGCTTTTTAAAAAAACTTTCTAAAAAAACTTTCTAAAGTTTTAGTTTTTTTAACTTTTAAAATTTACGTTTTAAAAAATCTTTTAGTTCTTTTTTTTAAAAAATTACATTTTTAAAAAACTTTTTTAAAAACTTTCTTTAAAATCACAAGGGACCTTTTTGCAAAAAACAAACCACTTATAGGACCATTTTGCTCAAAATAACTTTTGTCAAGTTTAGCGTCGGCCGTCACTCATTAATGTATATATTAGCACGAAATCAAAGTACATGACTATTTAATTAACGAAATTTTAGTACACGCATTACCATGTCCCGGGACGTTGGAAAAGCGTATTTAATAGCAAACCAAATAAAAAACACACACTCACCACCACTTACAAACCACCACCGATCAACGGCGCCTCCACCATTGAATACGCGGGAAGCTGTCGTTACACACCACACACCCTCACCGATCTCCTACCATAATACCACATCGTGAGCGCTCCATCATTACCGCCAGATTGGATCATCATAAACATCAATCTACCATCATTTCAAGTTGTATCGAGGAAAATAATGGATCATAATTAGCAAATCTAAACCAAATAGATTACTGGGAGTAGATTATAAACATTTGGAATGGATATAGACATATAGCGTGTCGAGAATATTATACTAATATTAGTCTAATAAAATTCACCATGCTTTTTTGCAACCATGTTCTTGACTTTGTTTTTGGACTTTTATGATAAATGCTTCTTAAAGTTTTTGAAGATTTATCTAGTTTGGTTAATAGCTAAACATACCTTTTTTTATATGGGAGATTAGGGTAGCAATTTGGTTGGTTCGGGTTGTATCGGTTGGTGGGTCGAGTCCAAGAAATTGACCCATGGTTTAAACCATCCCGGATGTCGGCTATGACAACCCTAACTCTTTTTTCAGACATAACCCGGACCTAACCCATTTAACCCATATATATACTTGGGTTGGCGGGTTAAATAAGTTACACGGATTGAATACGTTAAACGGATTGAATCGGTTCAACGGGGTTTCGGTTGACTGGCATTTACCCCCTTACATATACAAAAGTTGGCACATTACGAGTTAAGCAGGTTGTTAAGTCGACCATTTAGCGGGAGGACTAAGCACGCAGTTCTTTGAATCAAACATTGAATGAAATAGATTCTTTATAATAAAATATAAATAATTTTGAGTTTACAAAAAAAATCTTAAACGGGTTGGTGGGTCGACCCGCTTATTTTATTATCAACCGAACCTCACATTTAATAAACGGGTTAGATAGGTCGACAAACCACAAAATCTATTTAGCACAACCGAACTGCTTAATTTTTAGCAATTATGCGGTTTCGTTTTGGTGTTTAGGTCGGGTCAAATTGCCACCCCTATGGGAGATGGTGATGATGATAGTTTGTGAATGTCGAGGATATGGATGGAATACATGCAGCAAATATATAAGAGTTGATCTTTGGGATAGACATTTTAATAGTTACTTTAGTAAATGATAGAAAATAGGATTCTTTTTTTTGTAAGAAATTGAGTGTGTCGGTGAATTATGAAAGTGAAAAATGTGGGATAATTGTGTATTACTTGGTTGTGTTCATCAATTGGTAATTAGAGTGATTTTTAGAAGAAATATCAATGTTCATCAATTTTGTAACAAAAAAGTATCGTTCATCAATAAAAAGTGTTGTTCATCGATAAAAATAGTTTTTCATTTGTTCATCAATAAAAGTATTGTTCATCAATAAAAATTTGTTCATCATTGTAAAAGAAATCACAATGTTCATCTCATGTTAAGTCACAATGTTCATCAGTTCATCAATCGGTTTTTTATGTTACATTATAATGTTCATCAGTTTCTTTTATGTTATATTATAATCTTCATCAGTTACATCACTTGTTCATCGGTTTTTTTAGTTCATCCTTGGTCATCAATTGATTTTGTTCATCAGTTATTTTTTATAATGTTCATCAGTTCAAGTTACTATTGTTCATCAGTTCATCAATTTTCTAATAAAAATACAATGTTTATCAGTTCATCAGTTATTTTTTATATTGTTCATCAGTTATTTTGTGATAACGTTCATCAGTTATTTTTGATAATGTTCATCAGTTACATCACTTGTTCATCGGTCTTTTGGTTCATCAGTTCATTAGTTAGTTTTGGTCATCAGTTAATTTTGTTCATCAGTTATTTTTGATAATGTTCATCAGTTCAAGTTACTATTGTTCATCAGTTCATCAATTTTCTAATAAAATACAATGTTTATCGGTTCATCGGTTATTTTTGATATTGTTCATCGATTATTTTGTGATAACGTTCATCAGTTATTTTTATAATGTTAAGATTTTCGAAAAAATAACGTTCATCGCTTATTTTGATATTGTTCATCAATTATTTTTTATAACGTTCATCAGTTATTTTTTATAACGTTCATCAGTTATTTTTTATAACCTTTATCAGTTATTTTTGACAACGTTCATCAGTTATTGTTAATCTTTAATGTGGAATATCTCACTCATATCATATCGGATTTGAGTGATTCAATTTTCTGGGTAAAGAATGGTCAAAAGCCTACAAATTTCGTGATTTAAGTTTGGTAAAATTCGGCTTTTAAACTAGTCAAAATTAGAGCCGAAAATGCCAAAATTTTCAAGAAAATCAACACCCACTTAAAAAGTTGGAAAAAAAAAGTTGAGATTCATATATCATAATGCCTACCAAATTAAAGAGAATTAAATTTTAAAAAAATATGGTGAAATCGGTTTTTCATAAAAGTTCGTCGTTTAAAAGTTATTTACGTTTGAATTTTTTGGGTGGAATAAAAAAATGAGTTAAAAGGACCAAAATGTCTCCTAACCGAATTTAATTACAAAAAAATGAGGGATTAGATGGGGGACACATGACACTCAATGATAGGCTTTCTACACTTTTTAATTTTTCTCACTTTGCAAAGGATCCCAACTCGTGACAAGTGTGAACCTTTATATTATCAGACTTGAGATCAATATAGATCTCATATTTGTCATATATCCAATAAGTCAATCTTAGTTATCTATTTTTTTTTATCAAACTTAATAAAAAGATCATTTTAACCATTTTTAAAAAAATAACATATCTTGCAACGGTAAATCTTCAAACTACAAAAAATACACAATCGCGACGAGAATTAAATTATCTTTCTATAGATACGCACTTCTTTATATTTTCGACAATTTTTTTTTTTTTCAAAAATTCCACCCAGAAAAATCACATATGATTTGTAAAATCATATGTGATTTGATTTTTACAAATCATATATGATTTTTACAAGTCACATATGATTTACAAAAATCATATATGATTTGTAAAATCGAATCACATATGATTTTTACAAATCATATATGATTTTTCTGGGACGAAATTTTGAAAAAAAAATTGTTAAAAATATATAGAAGTGCATATCTATAGAAAGATAATTTAATTCCCGTTGACAGATTTTTTTCCTTAACGTTTAACGGTTTGGAGATATTTAATTTTTAAAAAAAGGGTGAAAGTTTATTTTATTTATTTTTATTAAAAAAATGAATGGCTATGTTATCATATGTTCTGTTTCTGGTGATTTGTTGTTCTTCTTACTATTATTTGCTTATTTGTTTGTTGTACATCTAATCAGTTGATGTAGAAAGATCCATCTGATGAAGAGACCAGAAACAAGAAGAGAAGAAACAAGCTATTAAGATACAAGGAATCTAACAAAATCAAATGTAAAGAAACAAAATTATAAATGTGTATGGACTAAAATACCATTGACTACATGCCAAAATAAGACATTGACTTTGGTATTATTGGTCAAGGGACTTCTTTGCATTAAAACCTACATGTTTTGGACCTCCAAATGATGAAAAGGGCAAGGTTTGTCCTATTGCGATGCTTTGGTACAAGTTTAGGGACCAACGATGTATTTTAGTCTATTATTTTTCAATAAAAACATCAAAATTCTATATTTCCTCAAACATTCATAAAAATCGTTGCACATTGTGCATTATCCACTTATAAGTTAGGTCAATATAACATTATAATATTTATATTGAATAAATATAAAATTATCTCATAAAATACAATAAGGGTGTGTTTGGTAGCGGGAATTGAGGCAAGAGAATTGGAAATGGTTCCATTTCTCTTGTTTGGTACACAGAGAATTGAAAAAGCGGAGAATTTGGAAGAGAAATGGAGAGAAATTGAGAGACTTGGGTAGTGTAATTTGGCGAGCTCCATTTCCCCTATTTTGGTGGAGAAATTGGAGAAATTGATTATTATTATTTTGATTTTGATTTTTTTTTTTACAACTATAATTTTGTTAAATAATGGATTTTGTTTAAAAAAATATATATATGTAAACAAATTATTTTTTAAAAATAATTTTTTTTAAATAAATACATTTTTAAAAAACATTTTTTTTTAAAACAAGTTTTTTTTTAAATAAAAACATTTTTAAAAAATATTTTTTTAAAATAATTTTTTTAAAGAAAGTACATAAATTTTTAAAAAATAAATTTAAAAAAAAGATATATATTTTTTAAATAATTTTTAAAATAATTTTTTTAATATTTTTTAATATTTTTTAAAAATGTTATTTAGAAAAAAAAAAAAAAAAAAAAATTTAAAAATCAACAAACAAATATATGTTGAGCCTTATATGAAAAAATGTTATTTAAATAATTTTTTTTTATTTTTCGGGTCAAGTCTCTGTTGTTACCAAACATTAGAATTGAACAAAATTCTCTACTGATTTCTATTCTCTGAGATTTTATTCTCTCCTTCATTTCATTTCTCTGAAATTCTCTCTACCAAACGTGCCGTAAGTGTCTTTTATTAGTTCGAAATTTATACCGTAGTTATATTAAAAAAAAAATAAAAAAAAAAAAAAAAAAAAAAAAAGTCATAGTTATTAAAATACGAAAAAGTTGAGAACTCATGTTATGTTGTGGAGACGGCACCCGTTTAATTGAGATTTCTTAGCTTTTCTCACTTAACCATGCATCAAACCGACAACAACACTTATATCAACATGTGTGAAGTGTATACCCCAATTTATATAAGGTGCTAAGATGTTGTTTCTTTGATCTATGTGGGATTGAAAACTTAGTTTTTTTTTAAAAAGTAACTAGGCAAAAAGTTGTACAAAAGACACATCTTGACGTAATGTAAATAATTTTAGTTTTTTTGTATGAATTATGTTTCTTTTGAAAAATTCTCATACTCAACTCTGACGGGATTGATGTTGTTGGTGTTTCTTTAGAGAAATGTTATGCCAAACTGATTTGTGAAAATGCAAAGATAATTTTGTTAAGTATAGTATAATTTTGATTACTTTTTATTATATCTATACTAAATTCGTTTGCAAGCATGTTTGGGTTTGTCAAAGTACCGAATGAAAGATATGAGATGTATTAGAGAAAATTGGTTAAATATATAGAGTGAGCTAAAAGATTGAAAGTTGAGAATTGTAACATTTGTTGGGTAAAGTTCATCTAAGAAAATTGTGTTAATATGTAGAACAAGTGCATCGATGCGCGGTTTTGACGGCAAGAAATTGGCAAATATAAAATTTAATGATTTGCTTGTTCGATCTATAGTATGTTTATGAGGTGCTCGTATAATTTTTTGACTTCAAGTACTAAAAAGCTACAAATTTGTAACAAAAAAAGTTGACATGTACAACATATTTAAGATTCTTCTTCTATAGTGATTTCCCTCTAAGCATACCCAAAATCAAACATTGAACTACCCACATCCTTGTAATACCAAGTTGCTTAATTACTAAAGTCACTAGATGTTCTTATAAAATTTTCGAAGGTATTACAGTGGATTCATAATCATAACTAACACAAGTCAATCATTTTTGTGTGTTTTGATCAAACATACTAGTTTATATAATATGAGATGCCGCTAAGTTATAAGACCCTTTGAGAAATACATTGAATTTATTTGGAACACAAAAGAGCAAACCCTCGAAAGTAAAGTAAAATAATCAAAATTGGTACTCATGGATCGGTATGTGTTTCTTTGAGATGAGACGTTTACAAACTGTTTTTTTTTTTTTTTTTTCTTTTTCTTTTTTTTTGAAAGGCAAGATATTATTACTAGATCCCGAAAGGGAGAAAAAGAGAAAAATTACAAAACATGGCACCCCACCTCAATTAATTAAGATAATTACAAGAGGATAGGACCCAACAAAGAAACATAACATAAACTAAGCATTACATATTATCTATATATACTAAAGGTCGTTGATGTTACTGTAGCAAACAACACATTAAATGCAAAGTTTCCCAAGTTGGCAAAAACAGTCTCTGAGGTTTAAGTGTCGTTACAAAGTAAGTCCAAACATTACATGAAAAGTTTCATAACTTGGCAAAAACAGTACCTGAGGTTTAAGTGATGATTCAAAGTGAGTCCTCTACCATTAATTGATATCTATAGCAACTTGGCAAAATTAGTCCCTACGGTTTAAGTGTCGTTACAAAGTAAGTCCTTTGAAGCCAATCCCGCTGCATCGCGCGGGTTTCCACACTCGTTTGAAACTAAAACTAGAACCTATCTCTTTGACTAAAACTAAACTGACTCATGAAACTTATAAAATAAAGATCCAATAGAGCAAACCCACGAGTAGAAAATTAACCCATATATGTTAGACACCAAAGACTAATATATGTCCCACTTGTACTTGTAAGATAGTACCACTGTGAGCAACTTATGACCTTGTGTTCAAAATAACAAAACTTTCACAGACCAAACATACCCAAAAATGGAATCTGACCCACAATACCAACAAGCTTGCTGCAATATTTGAGCCCCTTGATACGTCAACACTTATGCCTCAAACTGAAATTTCGATGCTACCGGCCCATCGAGCATTTCTAGATAAATCCCACATATTGCGCATGACAAAACTGTAAATCAGCTTGTCACTTAAATATAAATACCCTTTGATGCTGATCCAAAAAGCAACCCTAGAACCTTTTACTGCCAAACACACCTTGATGCAGCACCAAACAGCAGACTGAGAAATTTCAGCCAAACGCACTTCTTGTAGAGCACAATTATCAGCTGAGACTGAATTTTTTCTGCTGCACTATCTGTCACTCACTTATGCCCACATTTACTTGGTTCTTGGAACCACTGTTGCCAATCTATTACATTTTTGTTTTTTGATCTTCTAGTAATCCACTCATAGCTCTTTAGTTGAATATCTTGTACGATTTTGTTCACACTCGAAACATTCTTTTTAAAAACACGTTCGTTTCTTTCTTTCCAAATGTAGTACCCGGTTGTCCACCTTACCGCTTACCAAAACCGAGATGAAATTTTAGGAACATTAACATTTCCATTAGATGAGAATAACTCATCAATGGAAAATGCGTTAACATTCCCAACCTTCCACCAACTAAAGATCTTTTCCCAAACGCTCATAGCTAAATCACAAAGAACCAAACTATGCGCACACGTTTCCACCATACTATCACAACACGGACAAAGTACCGAATCAAGATCAATTCCTCTTTTGTCGAGTTCCTCACGAACCGGTAACCTCCCTTTCAACGCCTCCACACTAAAAAATGTTAACCTTTTTTTGTATCAACTTGTTCCATATCGTCTCTTGACCACCATTTCCCACATGTAGCATCTTCTTCTCGATCAAAATTGATAAGTCTTTAACTTTGAAGCTTCCATCTTCCTTTAGTGTCCATCTCCATTTATCCCTACAATCATTATAAATAACAATATTTTGCAATATACCTAGCAAATCCTCAAACTCCTTATACACCCTACCTCTAATGTTCCTCACCCAATCCCACTTCCAATGCCACATGTTATCAACCCAAATCCCTTTATCCGCCACACTACCCTCCTTCCATCTATCTAAATGATATAGTCTAGGAAATTTATCGCATAACTTTGAATTGTCAACCCACCTATCAACCCAAAACCTTATATCCTTACCATTTCCTACTAAACCTTCAAAAGAGGATGAAAATTCTATTCCAAGCCCATCTATCTCAACTCCTACTTTAACAATGTCGCTCCAAACCCCACCCCCCAATGATTCACGCCCACCCCTCTAACATCGCCTAAGCCTCCTTCCTCTCCATGAATGCTTTTTATTACCCTAACCCATAAACTCCCCCTCCCTCCTAAACCTCCACCACTATTTACCTAGAAGTGCCAAATTTTTTGCCCTTAGTGACCCAATATTCAAACCCCCTCCCCATATGAGGCTAGTAAAATATCCCATTTAACCCACGATATTGTCTTCCCTTCACCTCCTCCCCCACCCCAAAAGAAATTTTTTCTAATCCTCTCTAAATGTTTTATCACACTCAAAGGCACGCGGAACATCGAAAAGTAATACAATGGTAAGCTACCAAGAACTGAATTAACCAATGTTAGACGACCCCCAAACGACATCATTCTAGCTCTCCACTCCGCCAACCTAGATTTGAATTTCTCAATCACGGGCATCCAGCATTAATCCGCCTCATGTTCTCCCCGATCGGTAACCCCAAGTACGTAAAAGGAAACTCCCCAATACAACACCCCATCCACGTCGCCATATCCCCTAACTCCGAATCATTAACCCCTATACCATACAACTTGCTTTTATTATAATTTACTCGTAACCCGGAAACTTCCTCAAAACATTTAAGAATTCCCATAAGACATTTCGCGTTTTCTTTATTCCATTCTCCAAAAAATATAGTGTCATCCGCATATTGGAGATGAGATACCTCTACCCTATTCGCCCTTACTTTCACCCCTCTAAAAATCCCTTTTCCCACCGCTTCCTTGACAATTGCGTTTAAGCCTTCCGCCGCCAAAATAAACAAAAAAGGAGAAAGCGGATCTCCTTGTCTGACTCCTCTCTCTATCCCAAACTCCTCTGTTGGTGATCCATTAACAAGAACGGACATCGAGACAGATCTTAAACATGTATCCACCCATTTACACCACTTCTCTCCAAAACCCATCCCTCTCATTATACATATTAAAAACTTCCAATTAATGCTATCGTATGCTTTTTCAAAATCAACTTTAAATATCAATCCTTTCTTCTTTTCTTTCTTCAAGAACTCCATTGTCTCGTTTGCAATCAAAACCCCATCAAGAATATATCTTCCTTTAATGAATGCATTTTGTACATCACCCACCACATTACCCGTCACTTTTTTAATTCTTTCCGCTAACATTTTTGCTATAATCTTGTAGTAGCATCCAATAAGACTAATGGGCCGAAAGTCACCAAGCCCAATAGGATCCACTACCTTCGGGATAATGGATATGAATGATGAGTTACAACCTCTCGATATCTCCATTCCATTCCAAAAGCATCTAACCGCCTCCAACAATTCCGGCTTTATCACATCCCAAATTTTCCTAATGAACGTAAAATTAAAGCCATCAGGTCCGGGCGCCTTATCACCACCACAACCCCGAATCGCCTCCAAAACTTCTTTCTCATTGAACTCTTTTTTACTTTTTGTTATAATGTGCTTAATTTGCCCACTTAAGATATAAAACTCATAAATAAAATAAACTATTTTATTCTTCGGTCTATATCTATATGCGTAACTCTTTATTGTTCCAAATCACAAAAGGGATAACACCAGGGGTTGTTATGCGGGGAAAAAAAAGAAAAGGAAAAAAAAATGTAAGAAATATATCAAATTATATTTTATTAGTTCCAATATTAATCTTTTATTTAATAAAAGAATTACATTATTTCGGAGTGATTTTTCCAAAAGATTCTTATTGAAAATAAACTGGACCAATAGAAGAGTTTAATTTTGTCACGTAGGCAAAATCGAGCAATGCAATTGGCCAATAAAAGTGAAAATTGAATTATTTTGGTCAAAATTTTGGAAAAAATTGGTGGAGAAAAAAACTGAAAATACGCATGGTTTTCTGAGAACTTTTTTTTTTTTTTTTTTTACTTTCGAGCTTAACTATAAACAAACGTTATATCTTGATTGGTTAATCAAATTTATAGTCAAACCCTAAACTTTTATTAAGAGGCTAATCTTAAATTTAATTTTATAGACTTAAGTGTAAAAACATCAATTCTTATAATTGTTAAAAAATCATATATTTAACAAAAAATAACCTATATACTTATTTTTTTATAAACAAATATTACGACATGTGGGAACCGTATACCCAGTGTATATAAGGTGCTAAGATGTTGTTTTTTGATCAATGTGGTATTGAAAACTAGTTTTTTCAAGAAAAGCAACTAGCCAAAAATTTGTACAAAAGACACATCTTGACGTAATGTATGTAATTCATGTTTTTTTGTATGAATTATATTTATTGGGAGAAATTCTCATACCCGCTTTGATAGAATTGGTGGTGGTGTTGTTTGCGAGAAATGTGATGCCAAACTTATCCTAAAGTGAAAATGTACATATAAGTTTGAAGTGAATATGTACATATAATTTTGTTGAATGTATATTATAATTTTGATTAAGTTCTGTTATATATGTACTAAAGTTGATTGCAACCATGTTTAGGTTTCTCATAAGTACTCAGTGAAAGATAATGAGATTTATTAAAGAAATTGGTTAAATATAAAGGGTGAGTCAACTTTTGAAAGTTGAAAATTCTATCGTATTGGTTGCGTAAAGTTCGTCTAAGAAAATTGTGTTTAATATGTAGAACAAGTGCATCGATGCGCGGTTTTGAAGGAAAGAAATTGGCAAATATAAAATTTTATGATTTGCTTGTTCGATGTATGGTATGTTTATGAGGTGCTCGTATAATTTTTTGACTTCAAGTACTAAAAAGCTACAAATCTGTAACAAAAAAAGTTGACAAGTATGCAACATATTTAGTTTTCTTCTTCTATAGTCATTTCTCTCTAAGTATACCCAAAATCAAACATTCAACTACCCACATCCTTGTGTTACTAAGTTACTTAATTACTAAAATCACTAGATGTTCTTATAAAAGTTTCGAAGGTATTCGGTGGCTTCATAAGTAAGACAAGTCAAAAAGATAATCATGTTTTAGTGTTTTGATCTGTTATATAATATGAGATACGCTAAGATATAATACCTTTTGATAAATACATTGCATTTATTTGGAACACAAAACAACAACAACCCCTCGAGAGTGTAAAATACATTCCACTTAGTCGGGACTCGGGTCGGGTTGGGACTCGGTCGGGACAAAGAAAACCGAGAAAACACAAAGAAAACCGAGAAGACCGAAACCGACTCGTCCGGAACAGACCCGAGTAAACCCGAGTAGTTTCGGGTCGAAATTCGGTTTGGGTTTTTCAACAAGTCGGTTTCGGTCTGATGCTCACCCCTATGTAAGTTGTTTAAAAAAAGATAGATACTATATATATATATATATATAATATATATCAAATTTAGTAAAAGTTAATAACATGATAATAAAAAAAGTTGAGAACTCATAGTTATGTTGATTTGCTAGCTACACCTAAATATTTATTCACTTAAACATAAACATATAGCTAACCAAACAACAATATACTTATTTCAACATGTATGAACCATATACCCTATTGTATATAACGTAGTAATAATTCGTTTCTTTGATCCATGTGGGCTTGTGTTCTTATTTTTTTTACAAAAGTAACAATGGGCAAAAAGTTCCACCAAAGACACATCTTACAGTAATGCATATTATTTATGTTTTTTCCTATATGGTTTATGTCTTTTTTTTTTTTTTTTTTTTTTTTAAATCTCATATCTCGCTATGACAAGAATGGCGGTGTTGTTGTTTCTTTTGAGAAGTGTCCAGCCAAACTTATCCTAAAGATAAAATGCAAAGCTAACTTTGTTACGAATTTAAGATAGTATAATGTTGATTGAAGTATTAGTATATCAATTATGGCAAACAAGTTTAGCTTTATCATAAGTACTAACTAGAAGATAGAAAGACGTGTTAAAGAGAATTGGGTTGTATCTGTTTTCTTAATAAAATCATTTAATACTTCTTAATAGCCTATAAATCCAAATTGTTAAAAGCTTTTGACAATTAAGAGGGGTTTTTATTTTCCCCTGTTTAGATGCGTTAAAAAGTTTAAAACTTTTGCCCAACAAGACTTGAAAGAAGATCTTACTACCTCTTAATGATAAATAGGTAAACTTTAAGTTGTAAAGTCTAACCAAGTATATTATTACCGCCTTAAATAACTGCTATTTATCCGCTTTTTGAGTAGTATTTTATAGGATCTGTGTTATCCTAGTAAGACAAATATTGAGGTATGCTTTTATAACATACATGGTTGACAAAGTCATCTCACATGTTTTGAGGACATGTATCCGCAATTATTTAATTGAAGACCGATTAAATACAATATGAGATACCGTTAAGTTACAAGACGTTTGATAAATACATAGCATTTATTTGAAACAGAATAGAGCAAAAACCCCTCGAGAATAAAGTAAAATACTCAAAATTGGTTTTGCTGATCAGTACATGTTTCATTGAGATGAGATGTTCACAAACTGTTTTATTTTTGGTTTAAATGTGGTTAATTTGGCCACTTAAGATATAAAACCTGAAAACATAAACTATTTCATTTGATTTTATATCCTTTAAATGTTGCAAATCACGAAATGTGACAAAATGTAGGGTTGTTACGATAAAAGAAAATAAAATAAAGTCAACCTGTCTTTTATTGGTTCAAACTTTATTATTGTAGTAATATGAAAATATAAAAAGTTGAGACGTCATACTATGTTATGGCGAAGAACAATGTCTTTGTAAGATTTTTCTTACAAAGACATGTATCAAACCCACAACAATATACTTATTTCAACATGTGTGAACAATATAACACAGTGTATATATGGTGCCAAGATGTTGTTTCTTTGACCTATGTGGGATTGAAAACTTAGGGCCCGTTTGGTTGACGTATTGTAACAAGGGTTTAGGAGTGATGGTAAAAAGTTGGTGTTTGATAAGTGTTTGTGGGTCCCTTCATTGGGGATGAAAGATGAAAATCTGGCTTGTAGAAATCCCGACTGAGATGCCAACATTGCAATAAAGTATCTTTATTTTAATAATTAGTTTGTCTTTTAGTACAAACAAGTGAGTCCTAATTATATTTTATGATATAATTTTTTGTCTTTTACTCTTATATTAATATATAAAACATATAATATTTTAAGTAATTACATTTTTCTCTCTCATCATTTAATATCAAATCTAAACTTAAATCCAAATACAAATCCAAATCTAAATCCAAATCTTAAACCCTTCTACAAACCAAACGGACCCTTAGTTTTTCAAAAGAACAAGAGCATCCATGCGCGGTTTTGAGGGAAAGAAATAGGCAAATAAAATTTTTTATGATTTGCTTGTTTGATGTATTGTTTGTTTATGAGGTGCTCGTATCGTTTTTGAATTCAAATACTAAAAAGCTACATGTAACCTATCAAAGGATACCATGACCTTCTTCAGCAACACCTTCTGCTACACCATAATTACCCCACTTTCAATGCATTAAATTTTAATTCCTTCTAAACCCTCTTTCTAAA
Source organism: Chrysanthemum makinoi (assembly GCA_910596185.1). Lineage (NCBI taxonomy): Eukaryota > Viridiplantae > Streptophyta > Magnoliopsida > Asterales > Asteraceae > Chrysanthemum > Chrysanthemum makinoi. The sequence goes on from OU343221.1 coordinate 334,705,607, forward strand.
TCACCAATCCATCATTTTCCCTAACTCAATTTTAACTAATAGGAGCTGAAAAAAAAATCTTCAGTTATCGTCGGGGTAGGCTGGGAGGGTATGGTGATTTCTAATTCTAATTCGATCAAGGACAACCAATGGACTTGGGTGTTTAACGGAAGTCATAATCAACAGAAGAAACCTATTGATAATCCCTATTCAAAGGACGTGGAGAGAATTGCAAAGTCATTCTATGTTACGAACTTTCCTAATCACGTTGATGCTAAACGATTGTGGCAGGTGTGTGAACCGTATGGAAGAATAGTGGATGCCTATATTGCATCGAAGCCTTCAAAAATGGGAAAACGATTTGGATTTGTACGATTCTTGGGAATTGTGAATGCTGAAGAGTTTGCGAAACGTCTAGCAAACATATGGATTGAAAGTTTCCATCTTTTCGCAGCAGTTGCGAGATTCAACAGGACTCGGTCGCGTAAAGGGGCAGAAGATACCAATCACCCTCGTAGTAGGGGTCCGACTCCAATTGATCCTAAGGTAAATAATTTATCTGCAAACATATTTGGAGCTAAATCTTTTGCCTCTGTTGTGCATGGAAAAGATAATAGGAATTCCTATGATCAACCGCGAGGTGAATCAAGGCATGTTACAATGAGTGATAGTGATTTGATCAAAGTGGAAGAATCCACGAAGGTTGCTTTAGTGATAGTCCGGGAAGTAGGAACAATGAATGCGGTGTATCGACTTTGTCGAAGTGAAGGTTTTACTCAGATAAAAGTGCATTATATTGGAGGCTTGTGGCTTTGGATCCAATTTCAGGATGCGGCCTCATGTAATGCATTTAGAAATAACGTGGCTATGAACAATGTGTTTTCTTAAATAAAAAGTGTGTCCCAAAATTTTGTTATTGATGAACGGATGATATGGATTGAGATTTCGGGACTACCATTATGTGCATGGGGTTCAAACGCTTATAAAAGAGTGGCAAACGTAGTGGGTAAATTCATGTTCTTTGAAATTGATCAAGATTCATCTTTGGGCATTGGTAGAGTGTGTATAGCCACAAAACAAAAGACTTCTATCTCTGAAAATGTACAGGTGGTTATTAATGGGGAAGAATATATGGTACGTGTCAATGAGATAGCTACTTGGAGCATTCAAATTGAAGACGATGTCGTGTCAGAGGAAGCCGCTAGTGATAACGAGGAGAAAGGTGATGCCATAGAAGAAGAAGAAGAGTCTTTATGTGATGACAATGTCAATGAAATTGGGCTAGATCAGGTAGAAGTAAGTACAGAGGAGAAACAACAAGAGATAGAGGTTGAGGAAAAAGTTACCTATGGAGTAGAGAAGAATCAACAAGAGAAAGAGGTTGAGGAAAAAGCCTTTCACGTAGACGGTGATCAAGAGGGTAAAAGTTATGAAGTAGAGACGGATCCTAGCTGCCCACCGGGATTTGAGTTTCTCAAGAAGCAGAAGCGGGATACACATGATCAACACAGCTGCGAATACTCCAATACTAGTAAGTGCTCTACGACATTTTCCAAATATAGAAAAAAGGTGTTAGGGGTATTTCTATGATTCATGAGATGTCTCGTATAATTGACATTGGGAGTGCGCTGGGATATGATGTTCGAGGGTGTCAAAAAAGTCTTAAACGTTTACTTAATGGATCAGGTGTGTTTAATCGCGATCAATGAATATATTGTCCATCAATATTAGAGGCACTAAGAAACGTTATAAAAGAAATTGGGTCAAGGAGTTGTGTTATTCGAAAAATGTGCATTTTCTGGGAGTTCAAGAATCAAAGATGACTCGTCTTGAACTATTTCGTTTAAAGAGTATGTGGGGGAATTATTCTTTCGATTACGCGTGTAGCTTGGCTAGAGGTAGATCGGGAGGAATTATTTCCATTTGGGATCCGGCTATGTTTATTAAGTCTAATATATGGTGCGATGATCATTACCTTATTGTGGAAGGTAAGTGGACGAGCTCGGATGATACTTTCTTTATGATTAATGTGTATGGTCCACAAGATACTCAAGAAAAAGTGTTATTGTGGAATACCTTACGTGCTTTTATTCTGAATCATTCTGGGAAGTATTTGTTATTTGGTGATCTTAATGAAGTAAGGAACGAATCTGAGAGATTTGGCTCTTTATTTTCTCGTTCTGATGCTGAGTGTTTTAATTCTTTCATTGATGAGACAAATCTAGTTGAAGTTCCGATGGGTGGGAGAAGATATACATGGATGAATAAGTCGGGTACCAAGATGAGCAAGCTTGATCGATTCCTAATGTCGAATGATATCTTAAATGAGATTCCTGATTTTAAGGCAACCGTTTTGGAAAGAGGTAAATCGGATCATAATCCTATTATCCTTCATGTTGAGAAAACTGACTATGGTCCCTATCCGTTCAAGTTCTTTCACTCGTGGCTTATCCGCCCTGAGTTTGATACTATGATGAAAGAAGCTTTAACACACTCATCTACATCTTCAGTAACCACAGGAGCTCAGTTTAAAGATAGACTCAAGTTGTTGAAAGTGAGGATCAAAGAATGGTTTCAAGCCACCAAACAGTGGGAACAATCGTATGATCAAGGTATTAGAAACCGTGTAAATGAATTAGATCAAAAATTGGATACGAATGCCGCTACGGATCTAGATAGGGAAGAACGTTTAAAACTAATGCAATAATGTGAAGATTTTGATCGTATTGCGGGGATGGACCTTGCACAAAAGGCTCATACTCAATGGGATATTGAAGGGGACGAAAATACGAAATATTTTCATGGGTTGATTAATCAAAGAAGAAGACAACAAATGGTGAAAGGAGTGTTGATTGAAGGTGTATGGTGCACTGATCCTGTTCAAGTGAAACAAGCTTTCTTCGATTTTTATAAACATAAATTCCAAGACCATGAATCTAATGTCGTTTTCACTGATATTCCAAATTTCTCTCGTCTTTCTGACTTGGATCGGTTACAGCTAGATAAAGACACATCTCTGGAGGAAATAAAGAATGCGGTTTGGGATTGTCGGAGTAGTAAAGCTCCTGGTCCAGACGGGTTTTCGTTCTTGTTTTTAAAAACGTATTAGGATTTTTTGAAAGATGATGTCATGGAGTTCGTGTCCTCATTTCTTGCTTCTGGTCAAATGCCTGTGGGGTCTAATTCAGCTTTCATCACATTAATTCCCAAGGTACACAATCCTCTTCTTATTAAAGATTATCGTCCCATATCGCTGATTGGTTTACAATACAAAATTCTGGCTAAACTTCTTGCTAAACGCCTAGCGAAAGTTGTCGATAAAATTGTGAGTTATAAACAATCAGCTTTCATTTCCGGGCGCCAAATTCTCGATGGTCCTCTTATGTTAAGTGAGGTAATTGAGTGGTATAAAAAGAAAAACAAGAAGTTGCTGATCTTCAAGGTGGATTTCGAGAAAGCCTATGATTCGGTGAGTTGGTCATATCTTGATTACGTTTTAATTCATTTTGGCTTTAGTGACAAATGGAGAGGCTGGATAAGGGCGTGTCTACAATCGGCTAGGACATCCATTCTTGTTAATGGTAGCCCTACAAAAGAATTCTCTGTTAAGAGAGGATTGAGACAAGGGGACCCTTTATCCCCTTTCTATTTATTCTCGTTATGGAGGGTCTTCATGTAGCTTTGAAAGATGCTCATCAGTCTCGGTTGATTAAAGGTGTAAATGTAGGCATCACATGTTTCAAACTCTCACACTTATTTTATGCTGACGACGTAGTCATAATCTCAGAATGGAGTAGAGAAGACATGGATAATATCATTCGGATTCTCAATGTATTTTATACAGCATCAGGTCTCAAAATTAATATTCAAAAATCTAATGTATACGGTGTAGGAGTTTTAGTGGAAGAAGTTGTTACGATGGCCAGCTTCTCGGGATGTTCTCCGGGTTATCTTCCATTTAAGTATTTAGGTTTACCAATTGGAGCGAATATGAATCAAGTCTCGAATTGGAATACCTTGGTGGATCGTTTCATAAATAAACTCTCATCTTGGAAGGCGAATTTACTATCGAGTGGTGGTCGGTTAACTTTAATCAAATCGGTGTTGGGAGGTATCGGTATTTATTACATGTCTATATTTAAAGTTCCCGAGACGGTCAATAAATTACTTGAGAAGCTAAGAGCTACATTCTTTTGGGGTGGAGATATTGAAAAACGAAAAACTGCTTGGATCAAATGGGCTCACGTTTTGGCTCCCAAGGCTCATGGAGGTTTAGGAATCGGCAGTTTAAAATCGTTTAACTTAGCTCTTCTTCAAAAGTGGAGATGGAGGTTTATGAACGAAACGAACTCATTATGGGTATCTCTGATAAAAGCAATTCATGGAGAGGGAGGGGGATTAATTAATGCTCAGCGTTCTTTGCATGGTACTTGGGCTAATGTGGTTTCTACTATCCATGATTTACATAACAGTAATGTTATTCCGAACAATTCTATCCGCATCAAACTAGGATGTGGCTCGAAGGTGAGGTTCTGGAAGGATGTTTGGCTTGGGGATAGTGCGCTTTGTCAGAGATATAATAGATTATACCGCCTAGATGCTAATGAAGATTGCTATGTATCTGATCGTTGGTCTAATAATCGATGGAATTGGAAATGGAGAAGAGAGTTTCAGGGTGGAAGAATTGGAGATAGGTTCACTGCTTTAATGGCCGAGATTCAACATGTTCAGTTAACTTCGGATGAGGATTCATGGCAATGGATGCTAGGTAACAATGGTACATTTACTGTTGGGGAAACACGTAAACATATCGATCGATTAAGTCTCCCGATTTTGAACACTCGCACCAGATGGTCCAAGTTTCTTCCAAGGAGGATTAACGTGTTTATGTGGAGACTCGCTTTGGATCGTCTTCCTCATAGATTCAATTTATCGAGGCGTAGCTTTGATATTGATTCTATTTTGTGCCCGTTATGTTCGAAAGCAGCTGAGACTAAAGATCATTTATTCTCCCTATGTGAGATAGCATCTGAGGTCTGGAGGAGAGTTCGTGTATGGTGTGGAATTTCTTCTTCTCAGTTAAATTCCGTATCATCTTGGTTAGCATGGATTGATGGTTTGGCAAGAGCTTCGGAAAAACAGGAGAGGATGTACGTGATTCTTGCGACTACATGTTGGTATATTTGGAAGCTTCGGAATAGTGTCATTTTTATTTCTCAGCCTATGAGGAAAAGTGACATGTTCGATTATATTCGTTTATATTCTTTTTCTTGGTTAAAATGTAGACGCGCCAATTTGTTAAGTTGGCAAGATTGGCTGAAAACTCCATTATAATTTTCTAGCGCCTTGCTAGTTTTTGTGTTTATATAATTTTTTGCAGTTCAAAAAAAATGTAACATATTTAGTTTTCTTCTTCTATAACTAAGCATAGCCAAATCAAACATTCAACAACCCACATCCCTTGTATAATACAAGTTGTATTACCAAGTTACTTAATTACTAAAGCCACCAAATGTTCTTATAAAATTTCGGAAGGTATTACGATGGCTTCATAAGTAACACAAGTCGAAAAGATAATATTTTTGAGTGTTTTTATCAAACATACATACTAGTTATAGAATTTGAGTAGTTACAGATAAAGTTTTAGTTGTAAAGTCTAACCAAATATCTTACTCTTGTGATTTTACCCGCCTTAAATAATACTTATTTATCAGTTTTTCGAATAGTTTTTCTATAGAATCTCAAACACAATTATTCCATCCAAAAATTTGTCACATTTTTTTTTACAAAACACTCTCCAATGCCAGGATCCAAAATTGAATCACAAATACAAGAAGATTCTCAGAAGAACTTGAGTCGTAGTTTATGGGTCGGGCTTTAGTATTCATACAACAAAATAAATGGTATCATAGTGGTACATGGGCCGAATTGTATTTCACAAATCAAAGATGTACATGGCCCAACGTTTTCAATCTATATACTTTGATTTGACAACTAGGGGTGTTGATTAGTTCGGTTATCGGGTTGTTCAGTCAATTCGGTTTGATTAGTTCAGTTAAAAAAAAATTGTCAGCCCAAAAACCGAATCGAACCGAAATAGAATTCAACCGAACCAAACCGAAAACCGAATTTGAATTCAGTTCGGTTTTTGGGTTGACCCGAATAACCCGAATTTCACTTTTAATTTTTAATAAAATAATAATTATATAGATATTTAGCAAAAAAAGAAAATTAAATATATTTCAAGTATATTTTTTTATATTAAAATAATATTTTAATAATATTTATATATGAGCATTGATTGGCATGCCTAAATTGTGTGTCTAATTATATGCCTAAACCTATGTGTCAGTATCCTATTGGTGACAGGAGAGGGACCCGCTTATTCACAAACTAATAACTTATTGTCACATCTTTTAGCCATATAATTAGTCTCATTTTTATTAATTCGGTTTTATATGAGAAATTTTCATTTGCTTACTTTTATTTTGGTGCATACCAAGGGACAAATCCCCACCATCCATCTAGATTAATCTAATGGTGGGGATTAACCTAAGATTTAATAGATAAACCTAAGTCCATGTTTTTTTCCTTGTTTTATTGTCTTTCTTTTTTATTCATTTTTTTTTTGTCTTTTTCTTTTAATTCACGTTTTTTTTAAATTCACGTTTTTTTTTTTCTCGTATATTTTTTCATTTTTTTTTTTTTTTTAAATTCACGTTATTCACGTTTTTTTTAATTCGCGTTTTTTTCGCTTTCATATGTTTTCGTCTGTTTTCATACGTTTTCGCCCGTTTTCATACTTGTTTTTACGCTTTCATATGTTTTCGTCCATTTTCATACACATTCATCCATTTTCTTACGTTTTCGTCCGTTTCATACGTTTTCGCCCGTTTTCTTACGTTTTTGTTCATTATTCATACGTTTTCGTCCATTTTCGGCCGTTTTCATACGTTTTCGTCCGTTTTCATACTTGTTTTTACGCTTTCATACGTTTTCATCTTATTTCATACATATTCGTCCATTTTATTACGTTTTCGTTCGTTTTCATCCGTTTTTAAATGTTTTCAGACATTTTCAAACGTTTATGAATATCATTAGTGATATTCTGTGATATTATGTGGTATTCTGTGATATTCAGATGATCACAAGTGATATTCTGTGATATTCAGAATATAACTTGTGATATTCTAAATATCACAAGTGATTTTCAACTAATGTTTTGTAACATCAAAATCACAAAGTGATATCCAGAAAATCACAACTGATATTCATAATATCACAAAGTGATATCCAGAATATCACAAAGTGATATCCAGAAAATCACAAGTGATATTCAGAATATCACAAATATATAATTTGAATAACAACTACATAGTATGGGGGTAATTGTTAAATCTTATTTTATTTGCTTATGAGTTTATGTGATTTCGGTTTATGTTTCACAAGCTTAATTTGCTTATTTTGAAACTTATAAAAATATGTAAGTTTATATTTACCACGTACAAAAATAAAATGGTCAAATTTTAGTTTAGAGTTCATACATATTCGTCCGTTTTCATACGTTTTTCTCGGTTTTAAATGTTTTGGCTGTTTTCATATGTCTCTGAATATCACAAGTGGCATTCTGTGATATCACAAGTGATATTCTGAGTATCACAAATAATATTCTGAATATCACAAGTGATATTCTGTGATATCCAGATGATGAACAAGTGATATTCTGTGATTTTCTGAATATTACAAGTGATTTTCAACTAATATTTTGTAACATGAAAATCACAAGTGATTATCAGAATACCAAAAAGTGATATCCAGAATTCACAAATGATATTCATAATATCACAAAGTGATATTCAGAAATCACAAGTGATATTCAGAATATCAAAAAGTGATATTATGACTATCACTTGTGATAGTCAGAAACATATGAAAACGGACGAAAACGTAAGAAAATAGACGAATACGTATGAAAACGGACGAAAACGTATAAAAGCGTAAAAACACTTTTGAAAATGGATGAAAACGTATGAAAATTGACAAAAGCGAAAGCTGATGAAACATGAAAGCGAAAACATATATGAAAATGTATGAAAACGGACAAAAACGTATGAAAATGGACTAAAACGTATGAAAACAAACGAAGAAAAAAAGGCGAATGAAAAAACGTGAATTAATAAAAAAAAAACGCGAATATAAAAAGAAAAACGAATTTAAAAAAAACAAAAAAAAAACGTGAATTAAATAAAAAAAACGTTAATTTAAAAAAAAGAAAAAAAAAATATGTGAATAAATAAAGAAAGACAAAAAGACAAGAAAAAAAAACATAGACTTAGGTTTCCCTTTTAAATCTTAGGTTAATCCCCACCATTATATCAAACTAGATTGATTGTGGGGATTTGTCCCTTGGTAAGCATTAATTTATGGGTAAGCAAAATAAAGTGCCTCGGTTTTATATATATCTATATTAATTCGGTTTTAGGTTTCGACTCTCAAACCAATATCCAACCCAAGAACCGAATTAGTAGTTCGGTTCGGTCCAGTTTTAGCAAATTCGGTTTGATTATTAGTTCGATTCAATTGTTTTCGGTTCGGTTCAGTTTCGATTTTCGGTTTATTCGGTCATTTCGGTTTTTTTCACACCCATATTGACAACATTGATTTCATATATATTATTTTCACCAGCATAAATTATTAAAAAAAGAAATACAATGCATTTCTATGATATGTCAGCAATCTATCTTACGAAATATACGTCTTTTCAAACACAGAGCAACAATCCTCAGTAAAGTAAAATATTCAAAATTAGTCATGGTTAGTGTTTCATTGAGATGAATGTTTATAAATTATTTTTTATTTGGTTTTAATGTAATTAATTTATTCACTTAAGTTATAAAAATCAAAAGTAACATAAGCTATTTTATTCTTTGGTTTTATATCTGCTTAAATCTTTAATTAATGTTCCAAGTCACAAAAGGTGACAACATCTAGCTAGGGTTGTTACGAGTTACGACACAAAGAAAATCAAAATTTATTAGGTTACGACACAAAGAAAATCAAAATTTATTAGTTCAAATATAGTCGATTGTAGCAATATGAAAATTTTAGAAAAAGTTGAGAACTCATGGTTTTGTTGACAATGCAATATAGATTTATTTGTTTATTCAAATAAGTATACATTGCACTAAGAACAATATAATTAATTCAACTTAAATGAACCTTGTACTCCACGGTATATAAGCTAGCAAGAATTTGCTTCTTTGATCTATGTGGGATTGAAAACTTAGTTTAAGAAAGAAAAAAATAATAACTAGTAGGCAAAAAGGTGTAACAAAGACACATCTTGGCGTGATATACACTATCCATGTTCTTTTTGTATGATTTAAGTTTTTTTTGAAAAATTCTCGTACCATGGTCTCGCTCGACGAGATTGGTGTTGTTATTGTTTCTTACAAGAAATGTAATTCCAAACTTATCTTGAAGATAAAATGCAAAGATGATTAATTTGATTAGGTTTTCGTATATCTATTACTAAAGTCGATTGCAAGCATGTTTAGGTTTATCATAAGTACCGAAAGATAGTGAAATGTATTAGAGAGAGTGGGTTAAATATTGGTTGGGTAAAGCTCATTTAAAGAAAGGCAAAAATGCATATATATCCCTCTCAAAGTGAATAATTGCATATATATCCTTTGTACAAGTTTTTTATACACATTTTACAATGGTTTTTATGCATGCTTTGGATATATATGCAATTTTGCATTTTCGGGAAGATATATATGCAAAAGCCCCTTTAAGAAAATTGTGGTTAAATATGTAGAACAAGCAACAATACAATATTCATACTAAAAGCTACTAATTTGCAACACGAAAAATTGGCATGTATGTAACTTATTTAGTTTTCTAGCTTATTCTACGTTCAATTTTCTCAAAGTATACCCAAAATCATATATTAGACTACAAAGGCCGAGCTTAACGCTTTAGTGTGGGTGAGCCAAAATTGTAATTCCTACATTTACGTCACATCTCGGCTTGCTTTTGCTTCATCACGGTGTCTCTCTGAAAGTTTACGACACATCCACACATTCCTTATATAACCAAAGAATTAGAAAATGTGCAAAAGAATGAAAAGGGTACCATCAAACGAATCCGGTTCCGCTCTTCATCAGCAATCAAGTATCATAACCAGAGGTTTTTGAGGTTCACCGCTTCAAAATATAGCATACCATATATACGAGTTCAAGCAAAGCAAATTACATATCTTTTTGTACTTATATTTCGGTAGCAATGTTATGCAGCTAAAGTATATTATTACGTACAATTAATCTAAAGAATTCGATCAAACTACAAACTGATTGTAAAACAAATATATTCATTTACTATCCAAATACAACAATGCTTGCATAAGTCCTACACATTGGACAATTATTCTTACATATTAACCACTTCTTAATGCATTGCGCATGATACACATGCTGACAACCCAAAGTCCCGGTCTTGTCGTCTTCATGGTATTCATCCATACAAATCGCACAAGTAATATCATCTCGCGTTGTGCTGCCACCATATGCAGGGATTTGTGGTGAATAACTTCTCCTCATCATCACGATAGCGCTCTCTATATCTTGGATACATCGACGGACCCAAGTTGGAACGTTTTTATCAGGACGGGATTGGTATTGCATACATATCGCGTCATATCTATCAAGAATACGTATGTAGCCTTCAAGCATTACAGTATCCATTAAGTTCGATTCAAGTACGAATACTAAACGAATTTGGATGTTTGTAAAAAGAAAAGAGTGATCGAATGAATAGCTAGCTAGATGGTTTGTCACATCATTGTTTCTATTAATATATAGACTTCTTAAGTCGGTCTTTTGTAATTCTAAGGGTAAATGCGTTTGTGTATCTATTTTAATATATGGAATGTTTGTCTAAAATATTACATACGCGGGAAATATTATTGTACTTTGTGATATACAAGCTTTAACTGCAAGTTGCGGCGGCACATACCTTTAATTAAAATTTTCGGTAAAATTTTAATATATGAATGAATAGATGGTTTGTGACATCATTGTTCTTATTAATATATAGACTTCTTTAAGTCGGTTTTTGTAATTTGCTAACCTTTAAACGCGTTTATGTATATCTATTTTAAAATATGAAATGTTGCGACGGCAGATACTTGTAATTAAAGTTTTGGGTAAAATTTACTTTTCAGTTTTATGTTTCTTGATATAATAATTTTACGGAATTTTGGTTTTGAATAAAAATAGGCGATACTAAACTAACTTATATAAAAGAGTAAAGTCCTAAAAACATCCATGTGGTTTGCCCTGTGGTGTGGTTTTCATCCCTATACTTTTTTTTGGAACAATTACATCCCTCCGTTAGTAAAGTTGGCACAAAATCATCCCTAAGGACGAACGCTGCAAAGAAGTGCCCGTTAAGTCCCCCACGTGCTAGTCACGTGAGGGGTATTTTTGTCCAATTATCACTCCCAGCCCACGTGTTATAACCCTACCCCTTTTATTAAAGCCATCTTCTTCCCCAAATTCATTTGTAATCTAATTTCAATATCCCCAAATCCAAAAAACACTAACCATTCTAATCCAATTAACCTACCCCTAAAATCAAAACCCCTAACAATGTCCCACACTATGATTTGCATGTGGGTTACCCTGTATTATTCGTACTTCTTGGAGACCAACAAATCCTGGAAGACGTTTTTTTTGTTGTCCAAAACCTGTAAGACATCAAGTTGGATAATTTGATGTGTTCTTTTAATGTTGATTTGTAATTTGAATTTTTTTTAAGGTACCTAATGATGGGTTTCAAGACTGGGTGGATCCTCCAATGTGTCCAAGATCCGTCATGATTATTCTTGGATTATTAAGAAACATGAATCAGCTTGAAGAAGCATCAAGGGGAAATGCAGTAAAAGCTAGAAGATACAAGTTCATTTTAGGATTCAGTTGGTTTTTTTTTGTTATGTATTTGATGTTCAAATGAAATCCATTAATGTAATGTGCTTGTTAGTTATGAATGAAATGTCTTGTTTATATGTTAATATGCTGTCATCTTTTCTTTGAATATGTTATCATTGTTTGAAATGCATGAAATGGGTTGAAATGGGTTGAAATGAGTTGACATTTTATTGTAAATGGGTTAAAATACATCTCAAAACCAAAGACCAAAAGCAATTCAATAATGCATAGGTGCAAACAAGACACATGGACAAACCACACATGGAGCAAAATACATTTTCAAAAACCATGACTGAATAAAAAATGCAGTCAATGTTTGCTGATGTGGTCTAAAAGAGACTGCATAAAGATAGGGCAATTTGCAGTCATTGTGTTGGTTAAAGATATTGAAATGACTGGACAAGCATTTCCACATGGGTGACACTATTTTTTTCAACTCAACCTGCTAAAAGGATTAGAATCTTATGTGTAAGTGTACTACCAAACCCTTTCACAAGGTGTTTATATACATTCATAATAACAACATCATTTTCATCTCACATTTCTAACTATTCCCACAACTGCAAACATGAGCTCAAACAAAGGCAAAGAAATTATCACAGTTTCCAGCAGTAATGACAAAGGTAAAGATATCATCACAATTTCCAGCAGTGATGAATCTGATGCAACATCTACAAACCCATGGTATAACTACTTTCCTAAGGGTTATGTTAGCAGATTCAAGGTTGAAGGTAGCATCAATCCAAAGCAAGACTTTGCTGATAGGAAGAAGGTGTTAGGTCTACCAAATAAGGCAACATGTGAAAGGCTAGGTATCAAGATATATGAGCCTAAAAGTACCACAGATGCAAAAGGGAAAGGGAAAGGAAAACTGTTTTAGTATGCTTGGTTAAGGTTGTTGGTTTAAGCATGTATGGTTTAGTATCTATGTTTTAGTAGCATTTATGAATGCAATGTACCAAGTATTATGAATGCAATGTACCAAGTATTATGAAATACTAACCAAATGTGTGAAATGGATTCAACTGTTGTGACTTGAATGTGGTTGAAAGATCAAAGACCTTAAGCATTTAAACACACAAAACCATAAGCATTTAAACCTGCACAAAACCATAACCATTTACAATTACAACCACCACCACTTGCATAAGCATTTACGAGGGAAAAACAAAGAAAAATAATACAGACAAAATACAAAAAACAAAGTCAACCATTTCCATAAACATACCATATCATCCATTGTTTTTAACAACAAGACATAAACAAACCAGATTCCAAAAGATCTAAAGTTTTGAAACATTACAGACCCTACATTACCCAAATACCAAATTACCAACAGTCAGATTAAAACACAACACCAAAAGTAATTCATATCTTTGCTTTTGTCTTAGTTCTTGCAGAAGCTTTGGAACCACCAACACTTGAACCTTGTGTTCCAGTAACACTTGACCTTTGTGATCCACCAACACCAGAACCTTGTGATCCAGCAACACCAGTAACATGCACCTTACAAGTTCTTTTGTTGTGTCCAGTGTTGTGACACTTTAGGCAAGTGATCTTGTTTTCCCACCCTTGATAACCTACCATTTGCAGACATCTTTTGGCTTGATATCTCATCTGCAGTCTTTCTCCTTTTTTTTGGTGGCCTTCCTATTTGTGTTTTGATCTTTTGGGGTAGGATAGTGTATGGACTAGGGTGTTTCTTCCACAAAAGTTGTCCAGTGCAAGGGTTGACTATGTGAGTGTATTGCTTTGCCCAAGTAGTAAGCCAATAACACTTATGCACCCATGTCTCTGGCAAACCAACATCATTTGTGTTTCCAGCCATGTCATTGATCGCTGCAACAGCATGCTTGCAAGGCATTCCAGTAAGCTCCCATTTTCTGCAGCTGCATGTTCTGTCTTGGACATCAACAACACACTGATCTTCCCATGGGCCACTCACTTGGTACTTTGTGCCACCATTGAAAAGCACCTACCATAAGCATACAAGTTATAGGTAATCAGCTAAAATAATTCAATTGGAGATTGACTAAACTTACTGAACATTTGAGAAACATAGGAGGTTACCGTGTAATAGCTGGCCTCATTCTTTATTGCATCAAATAACTTAGTTGCAGCTGGAGTTAGAGGGCCTTGACTTTTTGAGATGACCGTTTGAACATTCACAATTCTTTTCATCAAATATTCCCTAACAAATTCTAGTGCTGTGATAATTGGAGAATCTCTCCCATCCATCAACTGTTTATTAAACACTTCACATAAATTGTTTAACAAAACATCACAATGTGCTCTACCTACATTCAGAATTACATATAATAAGCAATAATCTAACAGGTAACAAAATTACATATAATAAGCAATACTTTACCACTAAAATGAGCTCTAGACCAGTGCTGTGCAGGTATCTTCCTCAAATACTCATAGGCTTCTTCATCCAAGTTTTTCAACTCCTCCATTGCTCTATCAAAGTACTGAACAGTGGTAGCTGATGCACACTTCCAAACTAAGTCCTTGTATTGTTTACCTCTCCAACTATGCTTCATATTCTCATGTATATGTCTTACACAAAACCTATGCTCAGCACATGGGAAAACTTTTGCAATTGCAGGTATGATGCCCTAGAATAACATGTATTGGAATTAGTAAATATTAAACACAATCAGAAACATAAATAGGAATTAAGCATGTTTACCTTTTGTCTGTCAGATACAAATGTGAAATTAGACATGGGTGTCAAATCCAGATCATCACCCAAACAAGTCAAAAACCAAGACCATGAACTTGTGGTTTCTGCTTCCACAATAGCGTATGCAACTGGATAAATCCCATGGTTTGCATCTATCCCAACAGCTGTGAGTAACTGACCTGGGTACTTTCCTTTCATGAAACAACCATCCAGCCCAAGTAAATCTCTTAACCTTTCTTTAAACCCTCTCTTCAAAGCTCCAATACAGACATATATCCTTCTAAATTGTCTTGTAGTATCATTTGGATTGTAATCTCTTTCTAGATCTAGCTTGACAGTTGTGTTCTCATTGCTCCTTTGTAGCTCTAAGACATAATCCCTTAACCTTGCATATTGTTCTATATAGTCACCCTTAACCTTCATCACTGCTCTAGCCTTTGCTTTTTTCACCTTGCCAGTAGAGATACCAATTTGATATTTTTTTTGCAGTTGCTCTCTTAAGGGTTTTAGTGGGATTTCTAGGTTTGGTTTTATGGTTTCTTCAATATCCTTGATAAGAAAGCTGTTTGTACACTTCTTCACTTCTCTTGTTTGCAAACAAGTGTGTGAATCAGAGAATGTTTTAACAACCCAAGTGCCTTGACTGTTAGGAGAAATGTGCAAAGCCCAAGGACATGTGATGTCCTCATAAATATAATTGCCTTTATTGCCACCTACTTTTATTCTCAACACCTCATCTTTATTTATTCCCTTGGACTTTACCCATTTCCCATCAACATTTTTAAGTGGGCTGCTACATTGTGGTGATTCTTTTGGACTTAACCCATTTTCCATTCACATTTTTTATTGGGCTAGTATTTGGCCCACTAACATGTTTAAAGACAGGACACTTTCCCCTACATACAACCCTAACCCTTTTTTTATCATTTTTCCAATTATACAACTGCCTTCTAGTTGCTACACTTCAGCAGTGATCACCATTTTGTGACTTCCTTTTTAGTCCCAAACTGTCTCCCAACAAAAAATCTTTCATTACTACTACCACCAACACCGGCCTTATCATGTTCCCTTTTTAGCTTTGTCATTGCTCTCTTTCTTGTATCAGTGCTACTATCATAACCCCTTTCATCACCACTATCACTGTCTATGTCAATATCCATATCAAAGTCATCTAGATTATACCCTTCGTCAACATCTAAATCAACAGGGACTTCATAATTGCCACCCTCAACTCTCACCCATTCTACATCTTTGTCAATGTTTCTAAAGAATTCTTCCATATCTACATCAACTAAATTTACCTCATTTTCCTCATCAACTATATAGTCACTATCTTCGCTATCATCACTCTCTGAGCCACTCTCACTCTCTGCACTAGCCTCACACTCTGCATTAGCCTCACACTCTGCATTAGCCTCACACTCAGGGCTAGCTTCAATCTCTGCACTAACACTCTTACCACTATCCTCAAGACCATCAGTAGGTTCTACATCAACAAGCAACAATGGCAACCTATTTTTCTTCACACCAGGCTTCTTAACAGGATTCCTAACTACTAAAGAAGTAGCTTCTTCTTCATGTATTTCCTCCAAAGTCAGTCCCTTTGATGTATTAAAGGGGGATTTCAAATAAGTATCTAGGGCTATAAACTCATGCTCAATGTAGACATCAATTAGTTTGACCTTATCAGTATACCCAACTAGTTTCAACACATCTGCATCACCACCTAGTGCTTCTAAGCCATGATCTAATTCAGTGTTAGGTTTTCTCCAATGATAGTACATCTTACACTTGGGGCTTTTGTAACCTAACCTCCTAACCATGTCATTCAACTCGATTACAGAAAATAAGTCAACATCTACAAAGTCTATGTAATTAACTTGGCCATTTATGTAGGTCCTACCGGAGGTTCATGAAAAAGCCACCATGATGAATCTTCAATGAGAAAAAATTGGGTTGTGTACCTATTATCAACAAGTAATCTTGAATTAATAAACATCTAATGAATGTACAAACAACTTTGAATTAATCAAATTATAACTTACTATACGCTTCTTGTTCATCCACAGGATCATCATAGTCACGAAGTACCCATTCCACAACCACCATTGTTGTTTATCAACAATTGAACATAGGATTTGGGTTTTTTTTTTGTTTCTCTTATGCATTTTACTTACTTTGGGAGGGAAAATTTCTTAGTATCTGTGTGTGTTTGTGTTTCGTAGGTATTAAAAGAGGTACGTGGTGGGCTGGGAGTGATAATTGGACAAAAATACCCCTCACGTGACTAGCACGTGGGAGACTTAACGGGCACTTCTTTGCAGCGTTCGTCCTTAGGGATGATTTTGTGCCAACTTTACTAACGGAGGGATGTAATTGTTCCAAAAAAAAGTATAGGGATGAAAACCACACCACATGGCAAACCACAGGGATGTTTTTAGGACTTTACTCTATATAAAAATTGTATATTACCCTCGTGATGTTGCGCCAATACAAAGGTGGTGGCTGGTAGTATTATGGATGTGTGAGGTTAAATTGGTTGACAGTGACTTATTGTCGTAAGTTAGTAGGAGACAATGTCGATTCATTAAATTAATAAGGTATAAAAATTTATACCTACTAATCACCAAACATATATTTTATTTTAGATCTTTTTTCTCCGGATCATTTAAAAAGTAGTTTTTTTATAAAGGCTAAAAAGTAGATTTGTATCATGTTAAGAAAAAATATTTCTATAAATATACTTAAAGTTTATTTTTTGTTGTACTTGTTGGTATTGTTCAAATCTTGTTTTTTTATATTTATCTCACATAGGTGTGAGATGTTAGTAAAAGAGTTATTACAAATGCAAATAAAACTCGTATGTTACAGAAAGCTTGCTGAGTTAACAGATATCTAATAATTCATGTGTATATGTGATGAGGACATGATTGACGAACTTGCTGAAGAGTACATGGATAGAAGGTGGCAAGAAGTTTCAACACAAGAAAACATAGCAGCTGTTAAACTTACGGCGTAAGGCTAAAGCCACATTTACACTGTAACTTGGTTACGCCGTAACTTTTTTCATTTTCTTTTTATTAGTTCAAATATTATTTATGGTAACATGAAAATGAAAAAGGTTGAGAACTCATAGTTATGTTGTTTAGTTAGATATTTAATGAGTATCCGTGTATACTAACGAGATTTTACAATGACACATAAGGGTGGTAATTTCTGACCCGACATGAAACTTGACTTGAAACCGACACGCAATTTAGCATGCTCGGGTTGAGTCTAAAATAGATTTCGGGTCGCTTTGGGCCGACCCAACTAACATGTTTATTAAACAGGTCAGGTTCGGGTTACGAATAAATTAAGCAGGTCGACCCGTCAACCCATGTAAGATTTTTTTACTTAAATTAAAACTATTTATATTTTATTATACGAGGTAAATAGGTTAAACGGATCGACCTGCAAACCCGTAAATTAATTAGTAATTAGTTTCAAAATTTTCTTTATTTTATTAGTTTAAGTAGGGGTGGAAACGAGTCGAGCCGAGCTCGAGCTCGGCTCGTTTATATATATAAGGCTCGAGCTCGGGCTCGAGCTCGTTTCGAGCCTTATATTTTGAGCTCGAACTCAGCTTGGGCTCGACTCATTTTTTGATGTGTTAAAGAAAAAAGTTTAAATTGAGCTCGGCTCGTTAATTACATAAGGCTCGAGCTCGTTTACTACTTAGCTCGTTTATACGTATATATTTCTAGGGCTCGTTTAGGCTCGTGATCCTATTCGAGCTTCTTGTACAGAGCTCGAGCTCGAGCTCGATTATTAAATGAGCCCAAAATTAGGCTCAAGCTCGGGCTCGAGCTCATTTGAGCTCAGCTCGTTCGAGCTTTTTACCGATCC